>VWZG01011748.1:0-17555 GCA_013396735.1 Grallaria varia | reverse complement strand
GAATAGTCTTCTCCCAGAATAAAATTTGGCTGAGAAATTGACAAGTACACACAAGAAGTTTGGGAGCCCAGAAAAAAACAAGCTGAAAAATAACTTTGAGTCCTGCCAGTACATTCTTTTAACAGCACATCAGATAGATTTTTTATTATTATTATTTGGTTTTGGTTTTTTTTTTTTTTTAGTAGTTTGGGGTTGATGGTCTTGCCTGGAACTGAATGGTTTCATTTGGACTGATTAGTTGACATGGTTTGGTAAATAATTTTGTATATTGTTAAAAGTTTTACTACCAAAAGTGTGTTGAATATCAACAAATGACCTGTTCTTACACGATGAGTGACACTAGTTAAAACAGGACAGGATGGACATTAAATGTCATCTTTCCACTATAAATGAGAAGAAAATTAACACTCTATTTGGACTTTGTCTTTCTAACACTCTTTCCCTTCCAAAATAATATACCTACAAAAAATTGCAGCATTAATTAATATCAGTTACTTGTATCTTTCATTTCTTTAATAATGTAACACTTTGCAGTAAGAATCTATTCATAATGTTTTTTAAAATATTCTAACAGTGGTTCTTGTTTGCATGTAACAAAAATTAAGTATTTTGTCTCTTCTCTCTGATTACAAGAAATTTAGGTCAAGCTGAAATCTGGGCAGCTGTGTGACAAGTCCTGGTTTTGAAAATAATTAAGTTAAATAATTCTTCCAAAACATAGAGGCAAGGCTTTCCCGTAATTGTAGGAAGAGGAGTGTATTGACAAGGAGGAATAGCTTTTAAGAAAAAGCCTGATGCTTGCTTTACTCCTTCCATGGCTCATAAATACAAGAATCAACTTATAAACTCTGTGCTCTAAAGCCTCAGCTTTGGTACTGTTCTTAAAAAAGATGGCAAATACTTTTGTATAATCTTACTCTATGAAAGTACCAAATGACTTAGAGAAATGGTGTGACAGCTCGTAGCTGAGCATGTGTTTTTACTTGGGAATACGGCTTAGCTGTCCTTATGCAATGTAAGTATTCCTAGTGCATGATTTCAATGTAGGGCTTTTTGAAAATTGGGAAAAAAACTGCCAGTTTATGTAAAGAAAGACACAAGCAGGAACCTTGGCATTATGCAAATTTTTCTTTCTGCAGTGCAACTGGCAGAGACAAATTAAGGAATCAAGGGTATGAGCTGACTTTGTATTTTGGATGGGGTACTTAAGAAAGAATGGCACAAGAGACCTGTTGATGTTGTGAGCTTGGCAATTTTATACTTTCCACTGTCTTAGTTTTTGCAGTTAGGCAGGAAATATAAAGGTAGATGCCTTCAGCCCCTGGGCAGGGTTCATTTAGCAATTGCTGTACTTTTTAAATAAAAATTACAAGCATGTATCTCATTGTCTTGTAGCAGATTCATCCCTACTTCCCCAAGCCTGTAATTTTAATTATGATTTAAATTCAGTAAGTAGAAAAACTTAATTTCATGTTAACTTGGTTTTGTGGTTGTTCTTTATGGTTGATTTATTGAACACAATTTCTCAGTTACTGATAAAAATTTTGGAAAAAGGATGGATGTGAAACTATAAACAGTCATGGTAAATTTTTCTAGCCATTGTACTCTGTGTGCAAAATGTATCAGTGTTGCTGGTATGTGGTTGGGATTTATGGTTTTAGTGTTTGTATGTTTTATGTTGAAAGGCGAATGATATTTCTCTTACCTGAGATTTGTAATTTATGTCTAACAGTATGCAGAGGGATTAAAAATTTAAGGGAGAAACAAAGAATTCAGGGGAAAAAGAAAGGCTTTTATTTTTGATATGGTCTGTTAAACCATCACAGGAGTGCTTAGTATTTAAAAAAATACATGCCACAGGATTTTGCATTTTAAACTACTTTGTTATATTGATATTTTTTCTGTGGTTAGTGAACAGAACAGGGTTGTAGAACTAACTGCTCTCCTCACTTCTCACCTTGCTTTTGACTTTGGTCTGTAAACAAGAGCAAGGTATTCAGATTCTCCCTTTGTTCTTCTTGCTTCTCTCAGTGAACTAGTTGTCAAATTCAACTTTTACTTCAAATTTTAAGTAAATGAAATTTTTACCTTAACAAGTGACAGGCGTGCCATGGACTTGGAGTGGTGTGGAAGTCTGCTAGGGAATGCATAATTCAGGGCTGGTGGCATCATCCAGAACTTGAGTGTTGTACTATTAAAACACTCAACAATATATGACTCTTTTAGCCTTGTTTTTTCAATTTTCTGCAATAGTGAAAGGAATTATCATGGAGTGGTTTATCAGGTTGAAGGTATGGTAATATCAAAACTGTTGCAGATAATCAATTGTACAGTTCATTCTTTACTTTAGAAACATGAGGTCCTGGTATTAACCAGGTGTATATGAAGTATAATGAAAGAGGGAATTGTCAGTGTATGGCAGAACATTAAAAGATGAGGTCAGAGCAACATGGGGCTGATGGGAAGTTCAAAATTTACGGCCACTAAGAAAGTTAGCGTTAGGCATAAGGAGCTGAATGTGGGCAGAGGGTTCATCACATTTTCCTCAGAATGTGGATGTCTAAGGATGGCTTTAGGTGATTTTAGAGAATTTTATAGAGTTGAGTGGTTTGTTGCACAGTGGTGTTCACTTGATAAGTTTATTTAATTTTATTAAATACTTCTAATCCTCTGGTTTGTTTTGATACTTCCAGTGTCCTCTTTACATTCAGTTGTAATGCAAATATACATAGATAAACAAGTTCATCTTACTGAAAATTTCTCTGTTGTGTTTTTCTCCATAGCCTCATAGACTGCTTTTTGGTGGACTCTGCAGCTGTGAGCCTTACTATGTCCCCTACAGGAGATTTTCTAGCTTCAGCACATGTGGATGATCTTGGAATTTATTTGTGGTGAGTATGTAATACATCTGTTTCTACACAGAATTTCAGATGGGAAAGAATTCTTTTAATCACCTTTATTGCAAATAGAGAATTGCTCTTTGAAGTATCATCTCCAGTGTTTTGTCTTCCCTGGTTCTAATTAAGATAGGTATTCTTCTTTGCTGTGATTTGTAAATATTGAATTTTCTGAAGTTAAGATATTTAGTCTGATAATTAAATTATCCCTTTTTTCTGAATGTTTCTTTCTTACTCTTAAGAATTCCTCTTAGGCCACTCCTAAAGTTTTTCTTTGACTCTTACTTATTTTTTTTACCCCTTTTGAAATGTCTTTGTTCAAAGTGTTTCTTCCTGAAGTGCTTTTCTTGCCCTACTATACAGTGTTTTCTGAGACTTACAGTAGTATCTGAAAGTTGTGATTGTTTCTCTTTGTTGGTGATAAATGAGCTCAGAAGGAACATGTTTTAGTTCAATTTCGTCATGATAGGGCTTTAAAGCAAATGACTACTTAGGTTCGGTACTGAAGTACTACACCATTTAGGTGGTTTAGGGTTTTTTTCCCCTTTCATTTAATGGACAGATCTTTCAAGTTACATACCCTGGCTGTAGTTTTGTCTGAGGAGTGTTCCATTGTTAGACCTTCCTGTGGCTAAGTAGAAGTGTGTCCTTGTGAATAATGACAAGCGCTTTTACCTAACACTGGTTTATATTGGCAGAAAAAAATAATTTGCCAGAACAGCTTGTGTGTGTGTGTTCCAAACCTGAAGAAAATTTGCTAAGAATACTACCCTACAATTCTGTGAAAGCAGGATGAGTAATATATGTTCACATGATGTGTTGTACATCATGCTCAGCCTGGAGAAGGCTCCAGGGAGACCTTAGAGCCCCTCCAGCACCTTAAGGGATTCCAAGAGAGCTGGAGAGGGACCTTGGACAAGAGTCTGGAGTGACAGGACGAGAGGGAATGGCTTCAAACCGGCAGAGGGCAGGTTTTGATTAGATTTTGGGAAGCAATTGTTGATTGTAAGGGTAGTGGAGTACTGACACTGGTAAGTATTTTTTGGCCAGCAGGACAGGGCAGTGACTGTCCCCTGTGTTGGACACTGATGAGGCCACATCTGGAATCCTGTGTCCAGATTTGGGTCCCTCGTGAACAGAAAGGTATTGAGGAGCTGGAGCATGTCCAGGGAAGGGCAGCAGAGCTGCGGAAGGGTCTGGAACACAAGTGCTGTGGGGAGAGGCTGAGGGAGCTGGTGCTGTTTAACCTGGAGAGAAGGTGTCTCGGGTGACCTCATCACTCTCTACAACTCCCTGAGAGGAGAGTGTAGCCAGGTGGGGATTGGGCTCTTTTCCCAGGCAACCAATAACAGGATGAGGGGAAATGGCCTCAGGCTGTGCCTGGGGAGGTTCAGGCTGGGCATCAGGAAGACTTCATTCACAGAAAGGGTGGGTAGGCATTGGAAGAGGCTGCCTAGGGACGTGATAGAGTCACCATCCCTCGAAGTGTTCACAAAATGACTGACTGGATGTGGCATTTAGTGCCATGGTGTAGCTGACAGCGTGGTGATCAAAGGTTGGACTTGATGATTCTGGAGTTCTTTTCCAAACCTAAATGGTTCTGTGATTCTGTACATACCAAGTACAAAAGAAACTTTTTAGATAGGCAAATTTACAATTTCAAGTAAATGCAGTAGATGGCAATGATTGAAGTACTCACTCTTCATAATGCCATGTGTATTAAATATTCTTGGCAATAATCCTTCATTATAACCTTTTTGTTTCAGATTTTCAGGTGATGTCTATTGCTCTGTTCCGTTTCTTGCTTGTCTGCTGGTAGATGAGGAAAACTAATGTTGACTAGAACTTGGTGAATTGCCATAATGCAATTGTATTAGACTGCAGTAAAAATCAGGTCTAAAGTACTAGTTTCCATTTGCCTGTATTATTTTTCAGGTCAAACCGTTCTCTGTATTCACTTGTGTCATTACGGCCCCTTCCTGCAGATTATGAACCTTCTTTGGTGACACTTCCTAGCACCTGCCCTGAGCAAGGTAACCTTCAGATGAAAACATATTTTATTTTCAGTTTGCTTTTATATTTCAAATAGAACATGGTTTGTTCCCTCAGTGACAAACTTAGCATTATTTCTCTGAAGTGGTCCTGTTGCTTCACCATTTTTTGCATACTTACTCATATGCTAATACTATTTACTAAAATCTAGTTATGTTTCTATGTTCAGACATAAACAATTACATTGTGATGATCTCATCTTTGAGAATAGTTTTTTAGGCTTCAAAACATAGTGCTGTAATACCTTATGTTTTGACGTTTGTGAGGCCAGTTTGAAGTTAATGTTACTGTCCGGCAGTGGGAAGGAGACTGTTCTTTATTCCACTTCCCTCACAGCTTGTTTCTCTCCTTCTATGCCACGGTAGATTCACTGCTGTGTGTTGTCTCATTGACAAGAGAATTGGGTTCAGCCGACCCTGCCTGTCTCGATTCCCAGTGAAACAAAGGCCTAAATAGCATTTTAGCTACATTTTATAGACGTGATTGTGCTTCTGAATTCCTCTAGATGGAAATCTTGTCTGCCCAAGTTTGCAGTGCCTGCGTTTATATCTCCATCTGGAGGAGAAACACACCTAGCTATTGGCCACTAAAAGAGCAAGGAACATGCTTGATGATGACTGCTTTGTTAAGCACATACTTATTTTAGATACTTAAATTAGGGAGACAGGATTTCATCAAAAAACTCTGAATGTTTTTATCCTCATTCTGGCTGAGAGCTTTAATCCGCTTCCTGTGTTCAGCAAATGTAAAGTTCCTGTTTAGATGCCCAGGGCTCTTAATGATTTACATGTCTTTGTTGTTGTTGGCTTTTGTATTAGATTCATTGTTTTAGCCAGGTAATATTTTGCAAAAAGAAGGGAGAGTAGAGACGTTTGGTCAAGACCACATAGGAAGTCCAGAGGAAATCTAATGACAGACATTATAATTTTGTTTAGGGATGGTGTACTTTAATGTTGAGATTTTCTTCATTTTTATGTGCCTCTTCAGTCATACCTGTGAAGAGGTTGTGAATGTTCTGTGTATTTAAGTGGAAATATTTTATAGCTTTGTAACTTAGAACTAAAATTACTGTGTTTATATTTGAAAAGGTTAAGAAAATTTTAACAGTAATCCATTGTTCTTTTTTTAGGAATTCTGTTAACTGCTTTTCTGTATTTTTAGCCAGGTGGATGAATCTTATCAGTCTAAAATTTTGTTAATCCAGTTCTGCATTTTAGCTGTAATTTTTTTAAAATCTAAACATAATATTTCATAGGATTAATGAGATTGTTTCTGTAGGTTTTCAGCTCTACATTATCCTAGCTGTTATGCATTTGTTATTCAAAAATTGCAAAATAAATAATAGTGTTGGTTTTTATTTTTATAAAAAAGTAATTGTGGAGTATATATATTCAAAAACAATATCTGTTCCTGAAAGATGTGGATGTGTCAGGAGATGAAGAGCCCCATGATGAAATGATAGAATATGTCTCACCTGAGCAACTGGAAGAGCAGCTGGTGACCCTTTCCTCATTACCAGAATCAAGGTGGAAAAACCTCCTCAGCCTTGATGTTATCAAGGTACTGAAACTGCGTGAAAAATAGCAAACAACCAGATGTATTTACCCTTGTTCTATGAGGTGCATTACCTATTCACAAAATTTGACCCCTCCTCGGGTATTTTTCAAGTTTTTGCTGTAGAAAGCCATGTGGTCCTTTTCACAATTCCTGGGCCTTGGGAGAGGGGCTATTTGTCTTCTAAATAGTATCTTCATATTTACTAGTAAAATTTTTACCTATGTAATACTTTTCAGTTAGTCTTCAGAGTCTTTATAGTGTTGTAAAAATAAAGCTCTTGACAAAAAAATACTCCCACATGTTCTTACAATGATGATGATGATTTTAATTCAAATATCTAATTAACAGAAAAAAAATAAGCCAAGAGAGCCACCAAAAGTTCCAAAGTCAGCACCTTTCTTCATCCCAACTCTTCCTGGTCTTATACCCCGGTACATTCCACCAGAGGAAGAAAATAATACACAGGTAAAAACAAGAATCAATGTAATTGTGCTTATCTAGTGTATTTTGTAAGAAATCTTAAAAGCTTTTTGGTGCTGAATGAAATTCGTAGGACTTTAGCATACCAGTTCTACCTCATTCCTTTAATGGTCCTTTGTCAAAGTCTTGTCATTAGGAAAATAATCTAAGTTGTAAAAATATATTTTCATATTCACATACACTTTTATACTTCTATGGTCTAGTCAAAGGTAGTAAACCTTGGAGTGCTGTCACAGAAGTCTGATTTCTGCATTCATCTTGAAGAAGCTCTGAGCACCAACGAATGTAAGTTAACAAGATACTTCACTAAAAATGTTGATGCTATCAGTTGCATCTGCAACCAAACAAGGTTTTACTTCTTCACTTTTAAAGCAAATTGATGGAATTGTCATGGATCATCGGGTAGGATTGTAGAAATCCTGAGGAGGAGCACTGATGAAGAGAAGGAAAGAGTTTGTAAAGTGAATGTATTTCTACCATAGAAAACATTTTCCACCACCCTCAAGGTCCCAGGAAAAGCAGGAAGAATTCACTTAACAAAAGTTGTAATTGGTTTATATGCACTAGATGATCCCCAGTTTTGCTTTATGTCAGTAAGATTAAAGTTACTTGGTAAAAGTAGTACCCTGTCTCTTGAAGTCCCAAGTATATGCATTCTTTTTGCCAAGAGATGTAAAATGACAATGTTGTGTGGTTAATAAGAAATTTTCTTCAGCTGAAAAGGGGGGAAAAGTAAAGCAAACACAAATATGTTACTTACATTTTCAAGATGAACTTAGAAATAAAATGCATCTGTCTTATTAGAGATGTACTTCTCTAGTATGTGGTGGGACACTAAATTAAGGGCAGGGAGGCATTCTGTTGTAAACAAAAAGTAAGGAAACAGTGGAAACTTTAAATTCATAGTCACTGCTTAAGAATTTTGGAATAAACCTGTCTTACGAATGATGTATAAGGTTCTTTGCTGCAAATGTTGCTGATAGCTTATCCCTCAATGCTTTAACACAGATAAAGCTCCACTTGACCTACTGAAAAGACTGGGACCATCTAATATTGAGATAGAACTGCGGGGATTGGCCCCTGAAGGTGGTGGCTCAATGGAGGTGATGCTGAGCTTTTTGAGAATGATTGGGATAATGCTGAAGAAGAAGTACAACTTTGAACTTGCTCAGGCATACCTTGCGCTATTTTTAAAGGTATTAATTTTCTTTAAAAATGTTATGTTAGTCCTGTTTAAAATGATGTGCAGTAAAAGGATACGAAATTGTCTGCTTGAAAGAATTACTGAAAGGGATTTTGTTCAGGAATGGTTTTAAAATGTCCAACTGTATGTATTGGAAGATTTGGCAACTCGTCTGGCCACAGCCAAGAAAAACTTGCAAAAAACCAGATATTGTGAATAGGACCTGCCAGGCAGCTGCTTTATTCTAGTGTTCGCTATTTAGAATTTTCTTTTTTTAATAACATGTAACTTCTTAATGGTTGTTAATTGTTATTCTAAGATATGCTATGTCTTAAGTAAGCAAAGAATTTAATGCACAATGGTTGGGGAGTAAGTCAGACATTTTGTTGGAGTTACCACTAGACACTGCCAGCCTCTGACTCACTTTCCGTGTCCATGGGCTGCCTTGCCTCTCTTCTGGTACCTCTTAGGCATCACAGAGCCACTTAAATGATTCTCAGGTGTGTGTGAGGTAGAAAATTATTGTGTTGAAGCACAGTAACAGTTACAATTGGAAAGAAAGTGGTTCTGCAGAAAATTGAAACCTTTCTGATGTACAAGTGCTGAAGATACTCTGATTTATGAAACCTTGTGAAAGCAATTAATTACAGTTTACTGGTTAAACATTGTTATAAACATTCAGATATGTGTAATACTGGAGCATCCACAGCTTCTCTAGGCAACCTGTTCCAGTGACTTACCACCCTCATAGTAAGGAATTTCTAAAGCTGAATAGCAAGACTCCTAGATTTAAATTGTAGCCTGGAAAATAAGAATTTCATCCATTAAGTGGTAATAATTGCTAAAAGATCAAAAGGTTTCTTTTCCTTCTTCTTTAACAAGGTTACTGTTTGTTACATGAAGAGACATCATCTGTCTGTATTAGTATAGAGTGTGCTGGCATCATTCTTCTTGCTGTATGCAACGTGGGTAATTAAAATAATAATCCTAATTGACCTCAGGGCATCTGTCTAGCCTTTCTAGCCTAAAGAGGAATTAGTGATGATGGTCAAAAAGAGGAGAAAGTTACCATCTAGAGAAGTGTGTGACTAGGATAGATTCAGCAGCCTAGGCAGAGGATCTAGCTGATTTTTTTCTAGTAGATCAATAGCATATTTAAGACATTTTGCTGCCTTACCCCATCTAGTACCTATGTTGGAGAAAAGTGGCTTGGAAAAAACTAGCAAAAGGAAGACAGTGTTCAATGGAGAAAATTACTTGAAGGAAAAGAGTCCTTTCCTTACTTGGGATATTCCCTGAAGGCAAAGCATTGGAATTGAAGAGGGAAATGATCTTTTAATTTTTTTACTATATCTCACTAACCGTTTGGTTTCATTTTCAGTTACATCTTAAGATTCTCTCCTCGGAACCAAACCTACTGGAAGAATTATCCAAATTGTCAACACAGCTTGAGGAAACTTGGATTCACTTGCAGACCCTCTTCAATCAGAGTCTTTGTGTTTTAACATACATGAAAAGTGCTTTGCTGTAAAATACTTAAGGGTTTTTTGTCTGCATAAAATTCCCCTCAGAATAAAAATACAATTCATTCCCAAAAATACTGGGTTCAAAAAATTATACTGGGTCTTAGAATCATAGAATCACTGAAGTTGGAAAAGAGCTCCAAGATCATCAAGTCCAATCTTTGACTGAATACCATCATGTCCACTAAACGGTACCATTTAGTGCCACATTTACTTGTTTTTTTGAGTATTTCCATGGTTGGTGACTCTACCACTTCCCTGGGGAGCCTGTTCCAGTCTTCTTCTGATGTTGTGTTTTACACCTCTGTGTGTGGCAGAGTGTTTTAGAACATACATAACTGCATGTTTTTGTTCACTTGAGTGGGAGCAAAATTAATATGTGCAGCTATTCATGTTGTGTTGGTTTTTCTGTCAGTGAACAGGCTGTTGTATTGAGGCCCTGAGCAACCTGGTCTAGTGGAAGGTGTTCCTGCCCATGGCAGGGGATTGGAACTGGGTGATCTGTAAGGTCCCTTCGAACCCAAGTCATTCAATGTTTCTACAGTTCTCTGGCTGTAGATAATGTGGCTAGTTACCTTAGGCTTTCATGGCCAAAACTGTCAATTAGAATGAATGNATGTGTGTGTGTGTCTGCCTGGCTCCCCATTTTTTTGTCCCCTTTGCATCCAGTGGTTTCTGAGGGAGAAGGAAATAAGCGTTGTTTATGAAAGTACTTGGAAAAAAAAAAAAAAAAAAAAAAGAGGTGGGAATGTCATTTCTTGTGCAGGAGAGCAAAACCTATATTGTGTTTAATAAAGCTATTGTTTTTCAAAAAGAAAAGATCTGAATTACTGGTGTTTTATTAACATTAGTTTAAAGCAATTTAATCTCAAAAGTGTGTTACTCTGCAGTTAGAGCACTTTTCCTAGGAAGTTTATAAAAATCAGTCTTCTCACTTTGGCAGGCTTTGTTCTGTAGCTGCATACATCGATTTCTGAAGGCAGAGATTTCCATCTGTACTACAGATGCTTTAACTTTAAAAAAAAAGGCGAACACAAAACTCAACAAACAAAAAACGTCACCAATTTTTTATAACCAGGTTTTTTGGATGCTCGATTGCTTACAAAAATTATGTTTCCTTTCTTGAGGAGAAGGGATTACTGGAATAACAGCTATGAGTTTGGGGGGATTTTTAATTGAAGCGGGTGGGGGGTTTACAAATTAATTTTAGGTTTCAAACAGTAAAATTTGGGCACTATTTGGGAACTGGTGAATGAAATTAGCTTTGTTTGAGAACACTTCCTCACAGCAGAAGAATCTGCTGTATTTCACATGCTTCACCTACATACACAGGCTAACAGATTAAGTAATACAAATGTATGCAAATTCAGTGGGAAAAATTTAAGGGTGGGGTTCCTGGCTTTTGGCACAAAACTGAAACAAGAGTATTGTTTTGTGCTATGTAATTTTGGTTTTTAATGCAAACACATTATGGACCTTGTTTTAGTCTTGTATATGGAACAAATTATCTGCAAACATAGGATTATCAGAGAATTGGAATGGTTTGGGTTGGAAAGTACCTTAAAGATCATCCAGTTCCAACCCCTCTACCATGTACAGACCAGGTTGTTTAGGGCTACATCCAGACTGACCTTGGACGCTTCAGGGATGGGGCATCCTGACATTCTCTGGGCAACCTGTTTCAGTGTCTCATCACCCTCACAGGGAAACATTTGTTGCTAATACCCAATCTGAACCTACTCTTTTTGAGTAAAGCCAGCCCCCCTTGTCAGATCACTACAGGCCCTCATAGTCTCCTTCTTTAGGTGTGTTGTTGCCCCTGTGTTAAGGTGACCATGTAGCCTCCTCTTCAGGCTGAACAATCCCAATTCTCTCAGTCTTTCCTCATAGGAGAGGTGTTCCATCGCTTTAATCAGTTTCATGGCCCTCCGCTGGGCTCTCTTCAACAAGTTTCCCCTCTTTGCAGTCAGTGGGAGCTTCACCAAACTGCCACGACTTCTCAAATATGATGGTCAGTGGCTTTGCTGTTTCACTCACCAGCTTCTCCGTGTTGTCCTGGCTGTTCTTTCTCCATAACTTTGCCTCATACAAAAGCTTGAAGGGAACATCAAGTTTACAGACTGGCATTCTAGCCAGCCAGGACTGAGAGTGTGGAGTCAGGGGGAATAATGTGCACCTGGGGGGTTTTTTTAGGTTTACTACAGATAATTAAGAAAATCCTTTGTGCCATAGAAGTAACTAGCTTCTGGTGATACAGTTCTTAAGAACCCATTACTCCCAGTTTCTTGGATGGATCTGAAGCAGTCCAAAATCCTTCAAATTTCACTGTAATATATAATAGATCTCTGAACTTACTGGTGTTAATATAAATAATTTAGAAGATCTTAAAGAATAATTTTGAACCAAGATTAATACTAAAAGATTAGTAAGTCATTAGTTGTGGACTTGCCTCAGCAGAGGAAGGAACAGTGGATAAAGTACTTTCCTCTTGGACCTGAGTAAGGGTCTGTCAAGTGCATCCTGTCGCCAGCTGGAGCAAGGAACAGATGCAAAGGGTTTAGCAACCTGGTCATGTATAGTGATCCTTTCTCAAGCTCATCGCACCAACCTTTCGGCAAACAGCTATTTAGATACTTTGTGACCCAGCTGTAGCCCAGCAGTTGTGTTTAATGTTCTGTGACAGACCTGTTTGTTCTCTCTGAGTTCATCTAATCTCTTTTAGAACTCATTTATCCTTCACAACATCCTGTAGTAATGTGACCTACAATTTAATTAGCAGAAGTAATGTGTTTCTGTTTATATACTCCAGACCTGCTGTCTTCTAAGGCTGCATACCCCTCCTACTTTTGACTGTGAGAAATACAAATTGTGCTCTGGTCTTCGTGGTTCACAGGCTCTCCACCACAGAGCAGTGGTGAAAGAGTTTCTACTCATGAAGAAGATAATTCCTACTACTCAGTGCACATGTGTGTTTTTTTACTGGCATACAAGAACCTTTTGGGGCACAGTTGTTTGAGTCTATGTACAAGATTTATCTACAAAACTTGTAAGAGTTGTAGAGATGAGGGATTTTTTCTTTCCTTTTCATGGTCTACTTGATGTAATCATAAGAAAAAAGACATATTCTGCCAGACAGGCCATTCTGCTGAAAACAGAAGCATCAAGGTAATTTTTGTGAACAATGTATGTGTAACACAGTTGACATAATATTTGCAGTTTAGATGATCTCATTAAGTGTGTTTAATTCAGTTTTGTATACCATACATAGATGTGTTTTAAGTCTACCTGGAACACTTCAATCATTTTCTTCAGAAAATAGCATGTAGATATGAGTGTTATCCCACCCCTTTTATTCCTTTGTCTTTTTTTCAACATTTCTAGTCATCTCTGCTATTTCAGAGATGTTTGGCTATTCTTAGGGCTGAATGTATCATCTGCTACTTCCTGTGTTATTCTTTCACCTGTGACATCAAGGACAGTATCTTGTGACATTAGTCAAAAGTTGTTGATTGCAGGTGGTAAGACACATGACAATTGACTTTGAGAGTCTGGGCTTTGTGAAAGAACTCACTTTAGCCTGGTGCATTTGTAATGACATATGCAATAGGATGTGGAAAATTGTTAGATGGATTAAGGGATATAGTCATTTACTCTAGTCTTTCTTTCTAAGCAGGACAACTACTGAGGATTTTACCATGCTTACCCAATACCAAGCCCATCTTAAGGCATTCTCCAAATGTTCTCCAGTGTTCCTATGTGTCACAGCACACCTTCCAGCTTCGTCTCAAGTCTGTTACCCGCCTGTGCCAGCCTGTGTCCCTGTGCTTCATTTTCATTATGGTTTTCTAGTCTGTTTTGGCTTCTGAGCTTAGCCACTCCTTGGCTACTCCTTTACACACCAGTCCTGTCGAGTTAGGTCTCAGTACTTCCACTGTTTTCTTTTGATTGTGTTATGCTTTCCAAACTGATTTGGTACCCATGGTTGTTTTGACTCGAGACTAGTTAGACCTTGCTACCTAAATTTGTTACTGAGTGGATTCAGACTCTGAACAGTGAATTTTGTGCTTCTCTGAGCCATAAGAAGCCTTCAATCTTAGCAGTCTTTCCTTTTTCATTCAGGTAAAAATAGGGGTACTATGAGGAGAAGCATGCAACTGTGAAGTGAGAGAAAAGGGATGCAAATGCGTACACATTGCTCAATAGCCAGCATAGACCATCAACTTGAAGCACTTCAATATTTCATACATTTCAAATTTAACTCTTGCTTTTTCAAAAGAAAAGTTAGGAAAGGTCTCATGTCTGTGCAATTTATCACATTGCAACTCTTGTAGTCCCAGGGTAAGAAAAGTGGAAGACATTAATTTGCGTTCTGTGAATTAGAAAAGCCAAAGTATTTGTTGGCATATTTGAACTCTGATGATGAGCTGTGTTGAAAGAGTTTAACATTGTTTAAAGATCACCAATATAGAAGTAGTTTCTGCACTTTGTTGTTATCAGGTCATGTTTCCTGAGCATTGTATGTTAGTCTTCTCACCAGATGTACCTTAAGAATTACTTGTTTAATGAAAAACAACTTTATAAGAAAATCAGTAGAGGTGAGGAATCTCATCAGTGCCCTATTTGATGCTAGTGTAAGGAGTCCACTTTATTTTTTTGCTGCATTTGCAGTATTCATTAGAGGAGACCAAAATGCTGTCATTAAATGTCCTTAGCACCTGTGCTTTTCTTTTTGTGAAACAATGGTGAAAGAAAAGCAGTGAGGAAAGAAAAGTGGACAGAATAACTGAGATTCTTCTACCCTGGTAGTTGTGTGTTCCGTTCTATGGTTTGGTGTTCCCCAGATGGACTGAAGGATTGAGTGAGCTCTCTGATGCTCTGTTGCACATCACAGAGCTTTACTGTTTAGTGGCAGCCTCTGGAAGATGACTTTTCTCCACATATGTGTGCACCACTAATTTGCCAAGCTGTTCATGTGGCTAAGTGGAATTCCATACTATTGCCCTGACTCTCCACTGTGTTAAAGGCGCCTTGAATGTTAGATTATGCCAGTGTTAAGGGTCATCACTCTGAAGGATCAGACCACCTTAGAGACTGGCAGTTAGCTGAAATCACCTACAGAATAAATCAGAATAAGGTAGAATAAAATAAGATACTTGTAGTCTCCTCCCTCAGTCAATATGTTTGTAAAAGCTATAGGAATAAAAAGAAACTTACCCACTTAACTTAGGTCCAAAGGATTCCTTCATCCTGTTGTGTTAGCCTGTAGCCAAGCTGCTAATTGCCTTACAGCTACGGAGCTGAAGATCTAGCACTTACTATCTCTTGAGTTGCCCAATGTTGGTCTCAGAATAAGAAATTAATGTAACAACTCATCGCGTACATTAGCACCCCAAACTCTTCTTGAGGGTTATTCCGATCCATGACTCAAAAGGATTTTGTTAATAGCTCCCTGAAAAAAAAGTGGTTATGACACTGTTTTCTTACAACCAGTGGTGTTTCTGCTGCTTTGGAAATGTTTCATCTCTTTGGCATGGCCAGAACTGAAAAGCCTGTTCTAATGCAACATGTTCCTTCCTGTCCTGTGGGGCAAAGGTGAAGGCCCAGGTAGATGTGTTTTCAGAGTGCATCAGGTTACATTTGCTGTTGAACATCAGGTTTGATCACACAGAGTTGTGCAGATGGTTGTTCTTCACCTCTGTGATTAACCTTTTTTAACGTTTTCCCATTGCTTTAGTCTGATGAAAGGATGAGGGATGACTGCCCAATTCTCTTTGAAGAATTCTATTTCAACAAAATAAAGAGAAAGGTAACCTATTTCAACAGCGCTTACATCAGTGCTTAATTGAGATGGTTTATTCATGGTGCTAGAGTAAACAGCACCATCTGTACAGAAATCCCTGCAGCTTCCTTCCTGTGGGTGGGGGAGGATGACTACCCACTGAAGCATATGGAAAGGGCAGAAATACTTGATACCTTTTTTTTACTTCAGTCTTCACAGGCAAATCTTGCTTCCGTTTTCGGTGCACACCATCATCCTTTCTGAAGGAAAAGAGTTACCAATAATGGGAACAATGCGTTAGAAAGACATTAGAGCATAGTCACCTTGTAACCATGGGACTGCACTCATGGGCTTGTGCACAAAAGCTGTCCAATATTACAGCACTGCCCATCAGCTGTAACACTGCATTGTGATGGAGGAGGGCCTGGCAACTGGGCTGAGGCTGCTGTGGCCATTTTTGAAGAAGGTGAACTGGAAGATCCAGAGAACTGTTGGTTGATCAAACTTATCTTGGTCTCCAAAACAATCATGGAGCATGTGCTGCATGTGCTTTTAGGATCCATTTCCAGTACACAAAGGGCAAGATAATGAAGAACAACCTGAAGAGAGTCACGAGGGCACATCATGCTTGACCAGATTGTCTTCTAGGGTGAAATGACCGGTTAGGTGGACAAAGGAAGAGCCATGAATTTAGTATTGAAATTCAGTGCAAGTACAGCAGTCTGTGATTACTTTATCATAGTCAATTAAACATTGTAAATTGCTATTCTTAAAGCCGACAGGCATGCTTTCTGTTAAGATGTTGCAAATGATGGTGGTTGTTCATTGCAGCCTATGTGCCATGCACCTTTTATACTGTGAGCTGACTTAAGGGTCATATTGGGTCTACAGCACAGACATGTGAATTACTTTTCCAGTTCTCCCAGTATAACTGGCATTACAGAAATTAATTTAGTCATGTACTAATTATGCCTAATGCATGATTATTTTGTTTAATGTCCCATAGCAAAGGAGCTCAATAAATGAGATGCAGAATGTTGAATAATGCTAATGGCATTCAAGAGATTTGCAAAGACACGTAGTAGAATTAGACTGCCAAGTGAGTTGAAAGTATTTCAAGAGAATGTCTGACAAGAAAAAGTTATTCTAAAATTGGGTTGTGGCACAACCTATTTGACCATTTCACACATTCTTTTATCCATGGTGATTTCATTGTGGTGTACCACCTCTGTATTGTGGTCTGTATTATGTCCCCTGCTGCAGGTATAGATCTATCCTCTTTTTACAATAGCTTCTTCAGCCTGATTGTTTTATAACCATTCAGTAGCATAATCTGTGCCCAAGCCAAGACTCTTCCTAGGATACATGGTGCTTTGTCTGGGAATGGTGAGTGGTCCAAGAAACCCTGTTGAGAGAGTCTGTAAAACCACATAGCCGGCTGAGAAAGAGATATGAAGTGCAGTTTTCTTGGAGTGAAGGTGGTGCCTAGAAATGTATTTCTGGAGAAAGACTCTTAGGCTTAGGCTTTGAGGAAACAGGAATCTCAAAACTGTACAAGAAACAGACTGGGATGTATCTTCTCAGGAGCTGGGGACTTACTGCAATTAAATCTCTTTCCTTAGCAAGGAAAACGCATGAGGTGACTTAAAGAATCTGTGCAATCAGAAGAAAACTGTCAGTCCTCAGGAAGAGAATGTGGAAAAAAATCAATTAAATATTAGAACTAAAATAATGGAGTAAACTTTAATCCTAAGGGTTAATGACACTGAAAACAGTATGTGCTAATGAAGGCTTACCATGTTAGATTATCTGCTTCATGTGTATGAGAATATTTTTAAACTGAGCCCAGTACCTGGCATTTGAAACGTAAATCTTGATTATAGCACACATGTGTAAACAGACTATTTTGGCATAACTGAGGAGGTGCTGTTCTTCTGTTACGTGCTGTTTCTTTTCATGCTAAAAGGGGGAGATTTGAAAATCTGGTAAATTTTCATCAAACAGAACCATAGCACAGCTTAGATCCTCATTGCTTTTTTATCATCTTGATATACTGGAGTACCTTCTCCACAGACAACCCCTTG
>VWZG01011747.1:336221-364561 GCA_013396735.1 Grallaria varia | reverse complement strand
TTTTGCGGGCATCGGGCTCTTCATGAGCGGTTTCTTGCTCACCCGGATCGAGCTCGCCAGCAGCAGTTCCTGCTCGGACCCGCTCCTGCCGCCGGCCTGGGAGGGGCAGAGCCGCCCGCCGGGCTCCTGCTGGGCGCCCCAGCGCTTCTCCAAGGCCGTGCTCGTCATCATCGACGCCCTGCGCTTCGAGTTCGCGCGCTTCGACCCCCGCAAGGCCAGCCCCCTGCCCTACGAGAACAAGCTGGGTGTGCTGCACCACCTGGCCACCTCCCAGCCCCGCCACGCCCGGCTCTACCGCTTCCGAGCCGACCCCCCCACCGCCACCATGCAGCGCATCAAGGGCCTCACCACGGGGTCCCTGCCCACCTTCATCGACGTGGGCAGCAACTTCGCCTCCTACGCCATCCAGGAGGACAACCTGCTGGCACAGCTGGTGCAGAACGGTGGGTTCTTGGCTTTAGGCTGGGACAGGGGGAGAGTCAGCTATTAGAAAAATGTATTCTTTTGCCATTGGGATGGTCAGGCACTGGAAAAGGTTGCCTGGGGAGTTGGTGGAGTCCCCATCCCTGGAGATGTTTAAGGTGTGTCCATATCTTGCTCTGTGGTTTAGGGGTTACAGGGTGGTGGACAGTTGGAGTGGATGATCTTGAAGGCCTCTCCCAATCCTGATGATTCTTTGATTGGGACCGTTCAGCCTGGAGAAGGGAGGGTGGCAGGGAGACCTATGTAGCGACCTTCCTGTATGTAGGCCTTCCTGTGGCCTACAGGGAAGCTGAAGAGGGATTCTTAATCAGGAGTTGTAGTGATAGGCAAGGAGTAATGGATACGAATTGACAGATGAGAAATTTAGGTTAGATATTAGGAAGAAATTCTTTGTTATGAGGGTAGTGAGCCACTGGCACAGGTTGCCCAGGAAGGTGGTGGATGCCCCAATCCTGGTAGTGTTCAAGGCCAGGCTGGGATAAGGCCTTGAGCAACCTGCTCCTGTGGGATTGTGGGATGACTCCTGCCCATGGCAGGGGGAGTTGGGGCAAGATGATCTTCAAGGTCCGTTCCAACACCTCTTTGTGGGTAGGACAGCGTCCTACTGGCTCAGGGCACATGCAAATCCCTACTCAGTTTGACTTTTATTAAAAATCTTGATTTCTCTTTCCCTGGGAAAGGAACTGTTTACAACACATCCATCCTGTCAAGTAATTCTTTTGCCACGCTCAGTGGCAATTGTCTTGGGCAGAGCTGTCATCCAGGCAGGGTTTCTCCAGCTTGTGCCAGGAGTAAGAAGTAGCTGTGACCATCATCTTTAAAGATGAGGAGGAAGCTGGTGGAAGTGGCTGCACTGATGGTGACTGTCACAAGGTCACCCCTGGGCTTGGCTGTATGAAGCCAAGGGCAGTTGGTTGAGCCTTGTGAGGAGGGAGGAGCCAGATGTGCCAGGTGGTGCCAGGTGTGCCGTGGCGGTGTTGCTCAGGCAGTGAGCCCGCCTGGCCGGCTGCCTGTGGCTGTTAGGTAGTGACCTCACCTTGTTTCTTGGTCTAGTTTGTTGCTGCTGGGGGTGCTCAGTGCAGCTGTGAAGTATTTGTTATGGTAGGATGATGGAGTAGAGGGAAGGGGACAGGACACAGTAGGGTGTTTTCCAGAGAGATTGCCTCCCAGGGCTCAGAGTGGCACCAATACCAGTGCTTGGGCTAAGGCAGCATGACTTTGTGTGAGCAAGGTGGGCAAATACAGTAAATCATCTGAGGCAAAACACACTGCTAGACCCTGTGCCAGAGCAGCAGCCTCAGAGGAAGTGGTTCCTGCTCCCAGGCTGGAGAGGCACTGTGGAAACGCAGTGGGCTCGTGCAGGCAGGGCAAGCAGAGTGAGGGCAGAAGGAAGATGCATCAGTGCTTTTGGCTTCTTTTTTCCATGTCTGGAACACCACCACTGTTGTGTTTAAAAGCCAGAGCCCAGGACTCAAGGCTTCTACTCAAAACCCACCTCCTGCCTCGTGTTTTGCAGTGGTGTTTTGCATCACAGGCCTTGGGTGAGGGTTTTTCTGCCTTGGGCAGCACCTCCTGCACCCACCTGTGTTGTGGTGACCCATGAGTCTTTTGCTGGGGTGATGTGTCAGATCATGCGGATTTGGTGTGGGGACCACTCGTAGGCTTAGAGAAGGGCTGGTCACTCCCTCTATTCCAAGTAATTTACAGCCAGATGGCCATTTTAATTTTAGGTCAGTTTTGAGCATGAGTTGGAGAAGAGCCATTGCTCCAAATCCTGACCTGGGTGTACCCAGGCTCTTTCCATAGTTGTCAGTAACAGCCTGACTGGGGTGGGCTCTGCCTCTCATTGGTTCCTTTCTTGCTGGCTCAGGAAGGAGAGTGGTCTTCATGGGTGATGACACATGGGAAGGGCTCTTCCCAAAGAAGTTTTTCCGCTCGTATTTCTTCCCTTCTTTTAACGTGAAAGACCTTCACACTGTGGATGATGGGATCCTGCAGCATCTCTATCCAACTGGTAAGCAGTCCTTTCTCCACAACCTGGATAACCCTTGACATTATGTGGGAGTCCTGCTGCAAGTTTGAGGTAGGATGGAAGGGTTTTTTCTGTTATGTAGCAGCACTAGGCAGCCACACACTGCTGGCCAGGGATTACAGTGATCTAGCTGGGTTTTCACAGATAAATAAGCCAGCTTTTTGGAGCCCTTTTGGCAGTTTCTCTAAATACCTTTCTACCATTTGGGAGAGAGTTCAGCTTGTTGGCCTGAGATTAGCCTTGTGCATCTGTTCCAGGAGCACACTGGCAGGATGGAGCAGGAGGAGCAGCTAAACTTTGACTTGTGACTTCCCAGGAAGGCACACAGTGCTCTGGGAAGTAGACAAGTCAGGAGTCTGGGACGCAGCAGTAATCTCAGCAAAGCATGGGTACCTCCTAATCATGGGAAGAAGGTGAAGTGTGAGATGAGTTTGTGAATTTTAGGTGATTTCCACCTCCCTGAGATCCTGGAACTGATGGAAATGCTCTTTTCCTTTTTCTGTATATGACTCTAAATGAATCAAGAGTGCAGTGGCCTTTCACAGATAAGTCCTTGTGCCTTGTGGGAGAGCTGCTGTTCATCATTTAACTCCAAATACATTGGTTTTCATGTGTCAAGGCCCTGAAGCTGAGGGGAGAGGCTGGGGAAACTTTCTAGCTAGGGTCAGTGCTGGTGGGCCGGGTGGGTTGCAGAGGGGCACTTCTCTGGGTCTGACCTGAAATATCTCCAGGGGAGGATGGGGGTTCTGGGTTTTCCTTTTTCTGAGCATCCCCTTGGTTTAGCTCAGTTTGTGCCAGTTTGAGTTAAGGATGTTTCAAGATGGCTTGGGTGACATTGGGCCATTCCCCTCCTGAGGAGTGGTGAGATAAAACCAGGGATACTGAAGTGCTTACCCGGCGTTGTTGTCCCAGTGGCATTGCACCCAGGCACCGACAGCCAAGTGTGCCTCAGTTAAAACCTGCACCAATCTGCTTGAGAGGTGGTAGTAACAATGGCAGAAGGGGAAGAAACAGCAGTGTCCGGAGGCAGTCAGAAAGCTTGGGCAGGAGGATCTAGGTGTGAAATCCCAGGCTGATGTGTGATAAGGCTGCTCTTGTTCTGCAGTGGACAGTGGTGAATGGGACATGTTGATTGCTCACTTCCTTGGTGTGGACCACTGTGGGCACAAGCACGGACCCGACCATCCTGAGATGGCCAAGAAGCTCACCCAGATGAATGAAATGCTCAGGTGATTAGTGCAGCAGCAAGGGGTTGCCAGCTGGCCTCTTCCTTCAGCCAGGCTGGTGGGATCTTTCCAGGGCATTTACAGATGCAGAGGGCAACAGCGCATGTTTACTGACCCTGTTAACATGGAAAACAGCTTTGGCCAGCAGCAGCTGGAAGCCCAGCTATGGGCAGTCTCACTTTGTGTTGCTGCATATTGTGAGGTTTGGTTTCAGAGGTAAGGCTGCCTTCACATCTTGGAGCCTTGGGTCTACCAAACTATCAGGTTATAGTACAGCTGAGCCTTACACTTTCCGTCTTTAACATGGAGATCAAGGCTGCTTGAATCAAACATAAGGTTTAGCTAATGCTTGAGAATCATATGGAGGAAGCTGGCTTGGGAATGCTGCTTTTACCACACAGCCCCATGAGTTGCACCTTTGTGTCAGAGGGTAGAATGGGATCCAGGAATCTCAGTCATGCTGCCCAAAACACTGCAGCTTTTGACTCTTAGGAGTACTTTAAGTTTTGCTGCTAGGAGTTGGTAACTTGCCGTATCTGAGAGTGCATCCCTCAGAGACTAATCCCCTCTTTTTTCCTTTGAAGTAGGTGTTGGCTTTCATAAAATGATACATGACCCAAACAGAAGCAGTCTAAAATTTTGTTTCTGTCGGGAGCCTTTTTTCTGAATTTCATTTTGTCAAGATCCCTGAAGGCACCATTAGCTGGGGATTTAAGCAAGATTGGTCCACTGCATCAGGGCTCTGAATTTTCAGTTTGGCTTTAAAGCACCCATTTAAAGCCTTGTGGTGCCTGGCTCAGTTGTTACAGTTCTGTGTCAGTTCTTAGTTTTCCTCATACCCTTTTGTGGGCTTCACCTCTGTAGTGCAGGAAGGTTTGGTGGGGACATGTCCTTTCCTACCTAGGCTGGTTGGGCTCCTGCCTAGGGAGGACTTGACCTTCTTCATCCTGGTGACAGGTCCTTGGTGGATCACCTGGGGAATGATACCCTTCTTCTGGTGGCTGGGGACCATGGCATGACAGAGACTGGAGACCACGGTGGCGACAGTGAGAAGGAAGTGAACGCAGCACTGTTTGTGTACAGCAGGACACCGCTGTTTGGCAGTGGCCCTCCAGAGGTGAGAAGAAGCTGACCATTCTCTGTCACGGCCTGAGGTGGTGTCCAGTGTGAAAACTGCATCCTGGCATTACAGAGTGCAACAGTTTCATTGAGATTGCTTAGATTGAGAGAAGTGGGGAGTCTGTCACTGTTCAAGAGAACTGTGGAAGGGCTGACATAGGACACAGGTGACTGAAGCATTTGGGACACATGTTCAGGCTGCTCCAGCTGTGAGGGGTGCCTGTGTAGGGCTGTGCCCATCGACCTACAGCTCCCAGCAGGTGTTCTTCACTCCACAGGGCCTTTAGGGAGGGCAGAGTTGTGCCTCTGCCTGGATTCACCTTTGAATGGGGATGTCTTTCCCATTATCCTCTAGTACAAGTGAAAGGATGCTTTGCTGTGTTCTTTCTCAATTTGCAATTTTCAATTCCTCCCTTGTCTCTCCAGGAGCCTGAAACCATTCCCCAGGTGAACCTGGTGCCCACTGTGGCCCTGCTGCTGGGTGTGCCCATCCCCTACAGTAGCATTGGGGAGGTGATGGCCGAGCTGTTCTCTGGAGATGGCGATGCTGTGTCTGCAGCCTTGCAGCAACTCTCAGTCTATCACATCAATGCCAGGCAGGTATGGCCTATGGCAGACCTCCCACTGAACTAAAGGGGAGAAGGAATGGCTTTTTAAGCACAAACCTTTTCTGTTTGGTGGATATGGTGCAGTGACATGCTGCTGTCTTCAAGGGGTACTTATTTTTAAGTGTTACCTTGCGCTGTTTTCCCCAAATCGAAATGAGAGATATGTGTTTAGTGCTGTGGTGTGGAAAGTACTGCCTGGGAAGGTGGCATTCCCTTCAGAATGAGGGTTGACCCCAGATTATCAGGTGGATTTGGAAATGGGGGACTCTGGTTCCTCAGGGCTGAAGATGACCAGATGCAAGTCTTGTGAATGGAGATTCAAGAGTAAAATGGAGGTTTTGATACTGCTTCAGTTTTGGAGAAGAAGCAGTGTTAACTAAAAAGCTATTCCAGATCAGTGGCAGAATGAGGACTAAATAAAGGAAATACCATATCACAGGTGACAGTGAAGTGGGATACAGAAGGAACAGCTTACACTAAGCACAAGAAAGTACACAACCCCAAGATCTGAATGATAAAATTTGAATGAGAGTGACTATACCAGGTATGAAAGACGCCCAAGAAATGGAGCAGGCCAAGTCAGAACTTCTATGGAGGATGTGAGAACTGTCTGTTGTGGCTCTGGTCATGCTACAGAGCCAGATTTGCTACAGGCACTGCAAGGTGTTCGTCTCAGCTAAGGGCCAGTCTGCCTTTGAGGGAGTCTGGATTGCTAGGAGCACAGGAATAACTCCTCCAGTCCCCAGCCAGCTCCTCAAAGTGCCGGTTGGACACTGCTATTGCAAGCTGGTGAGGAGCTGGGGAGAATACAATTGCTGATGGGAAGGTAGAAATGTTCAGTCTCTCAGCTCTATATTTGTAGAGCAGCAGAGTGCTTTGTCATTTAAAGATAATACTGTATGTTAGTGTCCATTAGTAACTGAGATTATCAGCCGTAATCTCTTAGGAATCAGCATTATCCAGTCCTGCCTGTTTAAATATTTGCACTCATTTGTCTGAGAAGGTTTCTGGCTCAATCACACTGGTGTTGAAGAACCTGTGGCGTTCCAGGGGGGTCATTCAGCCCTGTGAGAGAGCTGGCGCCCATCTGCTATTCATGGGTGGGGTAGACTGATTCTGCCTATGCTCTGAGATGACTAGAAGATGTGTGGAGTTACAGGTGTGTTTCAGGACTTGAGCAGATCTACACTGCTGAGCAGCCAGATGTATGTGCAGGTGCCCTGCTAATCCCCCTGCAACACTTCTTTTATGACTTTGGGATCATAGTTGCCTCTGTTCGTGTCCTCTTGAAGTCGGAAGCAAGAAGAATGACCCTTCCTTAGCCTATGGTGCCGTGTGTTAATGTGCCTGTACTGAAGAAGGGGAAGCAGTTTAGTTTTATTTTGATGTTTATCCTCAGACAGAACTGTAAAAGTTGACATTGGGTGCAGATTAACAGCCAGTAATGATTTGAACTTCTGGAGAACATTTGTCTTATCACTGCAAAGGACTCTATAAAAGCCCTTAGTGATGCACAGCATTAGCAGAGGTGCAGCTGCAGTTGAAGACCTGAGAGAAGTCAGTGTGTCTGTCAGGATGGATGCATCACTTGAGAGGGATGTCACTTCAGCAGAGAGATGGTGTTTCGTGCTGGTGATATCCTGAATTTGCATGACCAGTCCTGCATGATGTGTCTGAGGACAGCTTCCATTTTGAAGGGGCTGTGTTAGGCAATGAATCCTGTTCCCAGTGGTTCCAGAGCTGCTATCTGATCCTGTGTCCCTTTCCCATAGGTGGATCGCTTCCTGCACTCCTACTCTCTGGTGGCTCAGGACCTGCCAGCAGAGCAACTCCAGCACCTGCGGGAGCTCTTCTCCAGCACAGTGGAGGAGCACACTCAGCTGTTGGCCCAGGTGCAGGGAACAACACTGGTGCCTCCAGAGCTGGAGTCCAGGCTGGGAAGCCTCATCGGTCGCTTTCAGCTCTACCTGCGGGAGGCACGGGCTGTGTGCACCCAGTCCTGGGCCCGCTTCCATCCCCTGCGTATGGTGGGGGGCTGCATCCTTGTTGCTGCTTCCTGCTTGCTCTGCTACATGGCCTCAGAGATGGCCACATCCTCGGACTCCTTCTATCGCAGCTGCCTCCTGTACCCGCTGCTGTGGGGCCTTATGGGGGCTACTGTGCTTGGGCTGGCCCACATTTTCACCCAGGAGGGTCTGGATCTTCTCCTGGTGTTGTCATGGGCAGCCGCTGCTTCTCAGATGGGATTTTTCTGGCACTGGTGGGGCCGGCATCCCAAGAGAGCCCGTTTGGTGGGCAGTCACCCACCCTTGGCCAGTGGTGGCCTGAGGCAGAAGCTGCGAGCATGGTTGGGACTGGCCTTCCCCATGGGCATTCTGTTCTTCCGCTGCGGAGCGATGTTCTCCGACAGCTTTGTCGTGGCCGAGGCACGGGTGGTCCCGTTCCTGCTGGCCTCGCTGGTGATGTTGATAGTAGGGAAGCTCCACTGGGACGGTCGCCTGACTGTGCCAGAAAGCCCCAGGCAGCAGCTCCTTGGCTTTTCTTCTTACCGGAGAGAGATCTGGTACCTGATGTGCCTCGTGGCCGTGCTCCTGGTCTGTGTGCGCCTCTCTGGTTTCTTCCACCAGTGCCGCGAAGAAATTCCTCAGTGCCGGCCCTCTCTTTTCCTATCTCCCCTTGCCAGCCTGAGAAACACACGGGCCAAGAACCTCTTCTACCTCCTGTGCGTGGCCTTGCTGGCTGGGCTGGTGTATGCAGTGCGGAGCTGGCTGCGGCACTATGGCAACCTGAACAGCTCCGACCCCCTCGTGCTCTTTGTGCGCTGGGGTTTCCCACTGGTGGTCCTCTGCATTGCCTGCTACTGGGCTGTGGCCTCCAGCGCTGACGACTCTCTGGGCAAGCTCCAGGAGCTGGTGCAGGTGGCAGTTGTTGCCTTTCCCTGGGCTGTCTATGGACTAGCATCCCTGGGACTGCTGCTCCTGCTGTGCAAGCCCATGACGGTGTTCGTGAAGGACACGCGGGAGTCGGCGGGGTCCATCATCACTCCCTACCTGGGGGTTCCCAGCTCCGAAGTCAACTTCCTCCACGTCATCCCTCAGATCTACAAGAGGATGCAGGAGTCTCAGAAGAGCCGGCTGGAGCGGAGCAGCTGCAGGGCCACTGTGGCAGCGTACGGGCTGGGCAGCGTGTACTCGGCAGCCCTGGTCATAGCCCTCACCCTCCTGGGCTTCCTCCTGATGCTCCTGCACAGTGAGCGGCTGAGCTTCGCCTTCCTGCTCCTCTTCCTGGAGGCCTTCGTGCTGCTGCACATTCACACATGTGCCAGAGGCCTTGCTGGAGATGCTGGTGAGTCAGCAGAGCAAACTCTGGATGTGTGGCCTGGTCCTTACCTTCCAGTGGGAGAGGAAGGGTCCAGTCTCTGCTCATGGGGGATGGCAGTGCACTGATCCTCAGGGGATACACCTAGATTTTTTAAAGCTGCTTAAATTCTCTAGTAGAAGAAAGATGCAGGCAGCAGGGACATGAATGTGGGAAGAGTCAGGGAAAGGAATCCATCTTTTCTGCTCAGAGTGTCACTGTTACTGACAGAGCTCAACAGCAGGGTGGGCAGCAGAGGGAGTGCTGGCCCTTTGCTGTGTCTGTGGTGGGAGCTGGTTCCTGTCTCTCAAAAGAGCCAACATGGAAAGGGAACCTGGAAGAAAGATCACTAGGCTTTTTTTTACCATGGGTCTGTCTTGTTCCTTGATGCTGATATACCCACCCCATGCCTCTTTTTTTATCTTTTTATCACTCAGAGCCTTTCTCGGTGCCCTGGTATGCAGTCATCTCCTGGCTCCTTGCTGCTTCGCAGTTCTTCTATTCCACAGGCCACCAGCCCATCTTCCCAGCCATCCACTGGAATGCAGCCTTTGTGGGCTTCCACCTTGGGCACAACACGAACCTCCTGCCTGCGGTCCTGGTGGGCGCGAACACCTTTGCCTCCCATATCCTCTTTGCAGGTAAATCCATTTCTCCCTGGGCTATGGGCCTGAGCAGACACAGCTCACTCCTGTGCCTTCCGTGGGGGTCTTGCAGGCAGAGCACAAGGCAGTGAAGGCTCAGGCACCAGCTGAACAGCAACATCCTTGCTGTGACCTTCTGGGGCCACACTGCTGCTGCCTGTGGCCTGCAGCCCAGCCTGGATATGTACTTTGTTCATGTCCAGGGCATGATGCCAGAGCCTAGACTGCTTCTCACCTCCTGGGCTCCAGTAACTTCATGTGTCTTTGTCCTTGAGGTAGTTGGCTGCCCACTGCTCCTGCTGTGGCCCTTTGTGTGTGAGATGCCCAACTCACAGAGGAAGAAGCCCAAGAAGGAGTCCCGGGAGGAGGTGCAGGAGAACATGATGGAGATGAAGCTCCGGGAGTCTCCAGAGAAGTTCTCCACTGCTCTGTTGCAGCTGGGGCTGAAGTATCTCTTTGTGCTTGGGACACAGGTACAGACAGAGGCAGGGTGGCTGTGGGAGAGGCTGTCTAGGAGGAAATTGGTGTGCTGTGCTGAAATATGGGTCATTCTGATGAGAGAAAGGGGTCAGACAGGACACAGATAGTTGCAGGGATGATAGGTCTGGTTGCAGGTGGAAGAGCGGGTCCCTCTCAGCTATGCCATTTGCTCTGTGCCTTGGAAGCTGCCGTATGGATTAGGCTGCTTTTCATCTGCCCAGAGTGGGAACGTCTGTTCAGGAACTGCAGGGCTGTAATCCTGCTCCCCCTCTTCCCAACCATCCCTATCTCACACCAGCTCTGGTTTTCGTATGTTCTGTGGTGAAATAGGGAGCTAAACAGCAGAAAATTAATCCTCTGAAAGAAGTGAATAGCTTTCTGGGGTTTATCCTTCCAGATCATTTTCCTGTGTGGTCAGACCAGAGGCAGTGCAAGGGAGTGGGCAGGCCCTGCAGCAGGAGAGCAGGAATGCTCATCTGAAATAGCAGGTCAGGTCGGGCACAATGTGAGCTCTCCTCTGTGCTGCCCCAGCCTGGCCCCACAAGAGCCTGCAAGCACCCCAAGCTGCTTGTTATTCCTGATTTGAGGACATGATGGAAGGGAGTCCTGTTTGGGATGCTCATAACTGATGTGCACTGCACCAGCCTCTCAGGTGTGTGCAGTTTAGTACCATCTAAAGATGTGAACCTGGTGCCCCAGGACATCTTTCCAGAGTCACTCGTAACTTGTTTTTCCTGATCTTCCTCACAGCTTCTGGCCTGCGTTTGTGCAGCTATGATCCTCAGGAGGCACCTCATGGTCTGGAAAGTCTTTGCTCCCAAGTAAGTCCCAGGAGTTGCTCTGATGTAAGGCTTATATTCCTGACATCTTGCTGGAGTTCCTAAACAGTAATGTTGGAAGAGACCCTGTGATGGATGTTTGGACTTCTTACCTAGTAGAGGTTGTAGGAATGTCCTTAAGTAATTCCTGCTTGAAGTTCAGAAGCTGGACTTAAGGTAGAGCCTAGAAATCTCTCCTCTTCCTGATTTTTAAGAACACACAGAGCGCCCCTGGAAGCTAAGAATATTCAGGTCAGAGAGCCAAAGGCAGGGATACCAGACCAGAAGTGGTACATCCAGAAATGCTGAACTAGCAAACTTTTGGAGCAGCAGGTGTGAGAGGTGGCCTCAGCGTCCGAGGGATTCAAAATCCCACCTGAGTCAGGTCCTGAATGGCCTCTAAACCAGCAGCATGCTTGGCTTCCCAGGTTGCAGGCAGCAACTGCTGGGGAGTGAATAATTCAGGTTCTAGGTTGTGAGGTGCCACCAGCCTCTCATTGTCAGGAAAATCAGTCTGCTGGGAGTGACGGGAGCAGCCTGTCTTTGTAGGCACACTGGCTGGGATGTCCTTAACTGCATCTGTTGTACCTGCAGGTTCCTCTTTGAGTCACTGGGCTTCGTGGTGAGCAGCATCTGCCTCTTGCTGGGGATCTCCCTGGTGATGCGTGTGGACTGCGCGGTCAGTACCTGGTTCAGCGAGCTCCGGCTCAGGTAGCGCTGGAGACATGGGGAGCCTGACCTGCTCGTCGGCTGATGCTGTGGTTGTCTCCTTTCCTCCTCCGTGGGCCAGGAGGGATACACGAGCTGCCAGAAGCGAGTGCCTGCCGGCAGCAGTCAGGGATTATCCCCAGCTCCCTGCCTCTGCTGCACAAAAGGAATGGAGCTGACTGTTCCTCACTCACGGCGGGGATATTTCTTGGCAGGGGAAGTCAGAGCTCTTGCTGGGCCTTTGCTGACAGCAGGAGGACTCTGCTGCAGGAGCCCAAGAAGCAAGAGTCCTGAAGTGCTCCTTTGGAGAAACACCAATGGGGATCTTGCTGCTGCTTGCCTGACAACTGACTCCACTGTGCACCTGGAAGGCTTCAGTGGCCAGCAGGGTGTCATATGTCCTGTGCAAAGACACAGGATGGGGCCTGCTGAAGAGGGAAGAGGAGATTGGAAGGAGAGGGAATGTCCCGCAGCCACCCCTTCTTTTCATGTGCTCAGTTTTCACACTGGAATCAAAGTGTACATGGTTACACACATGCAGATACTTCCCAGGGCCTTGGTGGCAGCTGCTCCTCTGTTAAGTCAGTTGGTTGCTCTGTAGTGAGGCCTCTCATGCCCTACACTCACTCCCGTTTTCCTGGTCCCCCTCAGCCCTGCAAAGGGCAGTGGGGAGCACTCTGGGCTGCCTTATACTGCCTGAAGAGTGCTTAGCTTGTGGCATTGGTGGTAGGGAGAACTGTGTCCATGAACAAGAAACTCTCCACTCATGTTCTCAGCCTGTCAGCCTGGTAGCAGCTAAGGCTCCTTATTTCTTCCTGAGTATGTGCTGCTGGATGCTGACTGTTGTTTGTGATCAGTTAAGAAGAAGGGGGATGTAGTGACAGAATAGGGGATCACCCCCATATTGGGTCTGGGCAGGAGGAAAGAGGAGCCTGGAGGAGCTGTCCCAGCTGCAGGAGCGTGAGCTCCAGTGCTTGGGAAAAGCTGCTTGGAAGCCCTGAGCAGGCACCCATTCTTGTGGGAGATGGTTTAATTCACTGGTGTCTAGTACGTTCTGGGTGTTACAGACCCCAGGCACTGCGGCCAGTTGCATCCATGACCCCTGTTTGGTGGCCTTAGCATTCTGTGTGGGACTTTGTACCACAAGTGAGCTACCCCAAACTGCTCTTCGCTGCTCTCAGGAGCATGATGTATGTTTCTTGTTTCATGGCACAGATCCTGGACATTGACCATGGTGCCTGGCCACATCCCAGCTAAGTTCCCCCTGCAGTTTCCATTGGAGCTGGGATTTCTTACTGCCCTGAACCACTGTGTGGCGTTACTTGGTGCTATGAAACCTTTTGTCTCTTTCCCCTCTGGAAAGAGTTGAGGACTGCTTGCCTGGGATTTTTGCATTGATGTTTGATCCCATTAATTTTTAACTCCTGCACCATGACCACCCCTGTTTGAGTTCCTTACTGCAGACTTACCATAACTTCAGGCTCTTCCTCTCCTCTGCCCTGGAGAGTCCCAGAGAAAATGTCTTGTCACCTCTCATAATTTCAGCTCTTGCTGTCTCTCCCAAGTACGCAGTTGCTTTTGAAAACGGCTCTTGAGGGCAGGTTGAATTTTGTATTTTACCCCTGAAAAATACCTGCTTGGTTGTTAGAGTGCAATTCTAGGTAGGCTTAAACTGGTCTAATTTTGTGTTTCCATTGCCTGGCCTTCTCCTGAGGTGCTGGTTGTGCTCTCCTATGTCAGCCTCTCATGTGCCCTCCACTGGGGGCCTGCCCTGCTCAATTTCACCTGACTCAGTCAGGGACTGGTTTGTAGTTGGCATCTCTCCCTGAGCTGCTTCACTCGGGTCTGGATGCATGACACTGGTGCTGGAAACAGGCAAGGGATAACTGCATGGTGGGGGAAACAGGAAGCTGCAGAAACACATCAGCCCATATTAGATGGGCTTAGGCAGTCCCACCTTTAAAAATAGGTTATTTGCTGTAAACTGTGACTCCTTGGTGGCCGTATGTTCTCTGTGCTGAGGGTTGAGGGGTGCATCCATATGCAGAGGAGGAATGGGGTGGAGGTAGCAGCTACCCAGTGAATTTTCATTTAATGTGCGGTTAATTTGGATAACATGGGCTCCCAAGGCTGGAGCCCAAATAGGCCTTGTTTTGATCTCGTAACCTGGTCAGGAGCTGGGTGCCCTGTATTTGTGCTGGCAGAAACCCTTGTGTTCACTGATAATGTAGAACTGACCCCTGATGTCTCTGCAGCTGCCACCCAGGGCCCTGGGCTTCCATCTCTGGGACTAGTTCCTCTTTCACTGGCCACTCCAAGGCAGCTGAGCCTTCCCATGCCCATTATTCATGGCTGGAAGACTCAAATGGGGCTTGGGCATCCTCACCCCTACATATCACCCATCTGCTGTGGCTGTGGGCTCAAATTCCCGGGAAACCAGAGAGAGCAGAGGGAACAGCGGAGCTGTAGTGTCATCAAAGCACACACACTTATCTTGCCAGAATCTAAACAAAACTTAAGAGTAACAGTTGCAAGTACATTCTTGCCCCTGCAGAGATGCCCCAGAGTGCTGACTGCTCAGCCATGGCAGACTGGCTGCTACACCAAAGATTTCAGATTCACAAAGACAAGTTTTTCAAGGGCTGGAGATACTCTTGCTTCCTTTCATTGACTGTTTTAGTCTTTGTTAGCCTTCCTCAGCTGCCCTCAAGCTGATTGATGGTCTGCCATTCTCCTGAGCCTGCTGGGGATTACAGAGTTAATGCTGGTCCAGAGCTTGGCCACCTTGGAAGCAGAACATGCTGCTGATGCTGGAGCAGACAGGGCTGATTTAAAACCCCAAGAGGAAGGTGCCTGCTGGTCCAGACCAAGGCTCTTTGGAAAAGTGGTGTGCTAGGGAGTAGGTTCTGCCCAACATCCCTCTGAGGAGGTTGTCATAGGAGCCTACTCATCTCTCCTGCATGAGTTATTCCAAGTAGTTCGTCTCTGGTCCCTCTGTTCCTTGGCTCAGCATGACAGAGGACAGAGTGCTCAGTGGAATGTTTTCCATCCTGCACTCCACAATCCTGCTGCACTTCGGGCTTTGCAAGTGTTACGTGTGTTCCTTGGAAAGGGAGAGCTCTGGAAAATTCCCTGGCTCAGGCCCATGATGGACAGTGTGTCCCAGGATCCTGGCACAGGGCAGAGGGATTGCATTGTGTCTCTTTTGTGCTGCTTGGAAAATGGTGACTGAAAGTCACTACCACTGTGAAGGGTTGTGGGTGTTGAGAGCATTCTGCTGCTCTGATCCACAGGGCTGACAAGGATCCCAAGGGATGGCACTGCTTTGGGGAGGCCAGGGCTCGCTGTAGCTCTGTTCCTACACCAGTTCATCTGTCCCATCTCTCTCTATTCTTCCCTCAACACTTCAGGCTGCTTTTATACACCAAGGCACAGTCCCAGTCTCCGTGTGCATGTGCCCCCTTCCCCTCAGGAAGCAGCAGTGCCAGAGTGTGGGGAGCAGGGCTGGGGAATGCTGCTCTCTCCTCCAAACCCTGACTCAGTGCACCACGTGGCTCGGAGCAAGATTGTTGTTTTATTTTTTATTAACCTCTGTGTGCCTCAGTCCCTCATTGAGGGGAAAAAAAATTAAAGGGGATGGACCCAGTTGTGGAAAACAACCTGGGAGCTCTGCATGCAGTGTGGTGCTACACTTTCCTGGGTATCTACACATCTGGCTATCAATGCTTTCATTCATATCCAGCAGCTCCACCTGGAAGGTGGAAGCGATGCTTGAGTTTCTGCTGGGAAGCAGAGCCTTTTTTCTTCCAAAACCGCCTCCAAAACAGGCAAATGGGCAGCGCTGGTTCGCCCGGCAAGCCGCGGCTCCCGGGGTGGGTGTCCTGCATCCCCCAGTGCTGGGTGCGGCACCACCGACCCCGGGAGGCAGCCGGGGAGGAGTCGCTTTGTTATTAAATGACTTAATTAACGAATTAATCGGGGAGTGGGGGTGGTGTGTGTGATTTGCTGTCCGAGGGTGGCACGGGGCTCTGGGCGGCTGTGAAACTGATGTCTGCAAATAAAACCGTGAGAGCCAAGGCGGGCTGTGTCGTCTCCTCCTTCCATCCCTCTGCCCCTGTCCCGGCTTCTTCGCAACGACCTTCGTCCATCTCTACAGCTTCCTCACGAGGGGTAGGCACTGATATCCGTGACGACCAGTGACGGGAACCGTGGGAAGCTGGCGCTGGAGCTGTGTCAGGGCAGCTTTAGGGAATCACCAAATATGCCGAGTTGGAAGGGATCCACAAGATTCCCCGAGAATCAGCCTCTTCCTAAAGGTTTCCTTAAGGGCAGGTTTAGGTTGGATATTAGGAGTAAGGTTCTTCCCCCGGAGTGTGGTCGGGCATTGGCACAGGCTCCCCAGGGCAGTGGTCGGAGCGCCAAGCCCAGCAGAGTTCCAGACACACGGTGTGGTCCTCGGGGTGTCCTGCGCGGCGCTGAGGATTGGGATCCACGATCCTCCCCCCTCGGGATGCCGCGTGTCCCTCCCTGCCCGGCGGCCTCTCCTCGGGGCGAGGTTTGTCCCTCGGCGGCCGCCGGCGGAATGCCCTGCCCGCCCCGCCCGCACATCCCGTTGCCGCGGCGACGGCGGGAGGGCAAGGGAAAGGCGGGAAGGCGGCGGCGGGCGATGGCGGCGGCCAAGAAGCGGCGGCGCGAGGCGGCGCCGGAGCAGGAGAAGGAACAGGAGCGGGAGCAGGAGCAGGAGCAGGGCTGCCTGCAGTTCTGGGCCGCCCGCAGCCGGGCGCTGGCGGGGCGCTGGACGGTGCGGCTCGTCCCCTTCCTCCTTCCCTCTCTTCCCTGCCCGCTCCCCGGCCGGGCGGGCGCTGAGCGCGTCCCTTGCAGGCGGCGGGGCCCGGCGGGGCGGCGGCGGAGCGGGAGCGGCGGCGGCGGCAGCGGGAAGGGCTCGGGGAGCTGCTGCGGAGCATCCGCGGTGAGTGCGGCCCTGGGGGTGTCCCCGGGATGCAGCTGCCGTGTCCCAGTGCTGGAAGCAGAGTTCTGAAGCGGGTGGAAGCGGTTTGGAAGGGTCCTCACTGAACTGGGCCTGCAGAGGGGTTAATCATGGAATCACGGATTGTTCGGGCTGGGAAGGACCTCTGGAGAGCATCCACTCCAACCCACCTGCCTAGGCAGGGTCACCCGGAGCAGGTGACAGGAACACACCCGGATGGGTTTGGGATGTCTCCACAGAGGGAGACTCCACGGTCTGGAACAGCCTGATTCCAGTGATCTGCCACCCTCGACGTGAAGGAGTTCTTCCTCGTGTTGGGTTGGAACTCCCTGGGTTTTAGCTTGTGGCCATCGTTCCTGGGGATGCAGCTCCAGCATCCCAGTGCTGGAAGCGAGCCCGGGTGAAATGGTCCACACTGCCCTGTGCTGAACTGGGCCTGAAAAGGAGTTAATGCCCAGCTTCAGCCTCCCAACTGGTCTGGCTGGGCAGAACTTTAAAGTTTCTGGTTAAAAAAAAAAAAAAAAAGGAGGCAGCCTTTGCCCTCGGAAGTCAGGGAAAGGGCTCCCTGCCATAGCTGTGGTGCAGGGGGAGCCTGGTGCAAGGCAGCCTGAATTCCAGTTCCCTCAGTGCAAGAGAGAGACACGGAGCTCCCGGAGTCAGTCCAGCAGAGGGCAACACGGATGATTAGGGAACTGGAGCACCTCTCTTACGGGGAAATGCTGAGGGAGCTGGGCCTGTTCAGCCTGGAGCAGACACAACTGAGAGGGTACCTCACCAGTGTCTATAAGTATCTAAAGACGGTATCAGGAGGACCAGAGCCGGGCTCTGCTTGGTGCTGCCAAGCAACAAGGCAGGAGACAACAGGCAGAAACTGATGCACAGGAAGTTCCACCTGAATATGAGCAAGAACTTCCTTACTGTGGGGATGACTGAACACTGGAACAAGTTGCCTGCAGAGGGTGTGGAGTCCCTTCACTGGAGATATTCAGGAATATCCTGTGCCATGTGCTGTAGGATGGCCCTGCCTGAGCAGGGAGGTTGGACCAGTTGAGCCACCGTGGTCTCTTCCAACCTGACCCATTCTGTGATACTGTGAAAAGGAGAGAGACAGAGCATGTGAAATGTGTATGAAAGGGTGGACGTATATGGGGAGAGAGTAGGCTATTAATGTTCTTTTGGGAGAGCTGAAAGGTCTCAGTCCTGGGGGAGTGCAGCAGCTGGATATGGGCGTATAAAGCAGCGTTGGCACCTGGAGTGGTGACATGTGCTGTCTCTCTGGGCAATGACCAAGCAGCTTAAATCACACCACAATCACAATCACAAAAAAGAATTGCCGGACCACTCCTGTTGTCACTAAGCCAGGTGTTGCCACCTTAGCATGGGTTGTTTTTTCCTAGCCAGCTAAATTTCTTGTTGGGTTGGCTGTGCCCACAGGGCTGCCGGCTGCCCTCCCTGCCCTGCCTCTGGAACTCACTGTCCTCTACAATTCCCTGCTTTTCACTGTGGAAGCATCTGACTCTGCCATCGAAGGAGAAGCAGATGGAATACGCCAGGGGCTCCTCAGGGGTAAGGATGTAGTTCTCTGTACAGGAACTCTTCTGGGCGAGGAGAGCATTCACTGTGTACTGGGGTTGTGCGGTGACTGGCCAGAGGTGTGGAAAGTGTGAGCAGACATGCCTGGCTCCTGGAAGGGCTGGAGATGGGTGGAACTGTGAGCAGAACATGTCTGGCTCCACTTGGAAGGGCCGGAGATGGGTGGAACTGTGAGCAGAACATGCCTGGCTCCACTTGAAAGGGCTGGAGAAGCGTGGAACTCTGAGCAGAACACGCCTGGCTCCACCTGGACAGGCTGGAGATGAGGTGGCTTGTGGCCAGGGACCATGTGCAGCTGCCTACGTGCTGATGCCTGCAGAGATGGGCCAGAGGTGTTAAGGGAAACAAGAGTTTTCAAGGTGTAAGGTGCCAAGCCTCTAGCAAAGCTTTAATGACAGTAGAAAATTAAGTGTTTTCTTTAATTGTGGTGTGCTGGTTTCAAAGGAAACTTGCTGAAAGAGGCTGCAGGTCAGAGGTGGATCTGCAGTGTTGGCACACGCTTACCCGAGGGCAAGTGACCTCAGGAGGACTCAGAGCTGGAGTTGTAGCTCTGAACTGTGTGTTGTCTCTTGAGTGTGCTGCTGTCAACTCAGCTCTCTCTGAGCTTGGTTTCTGTGCTGCTGAGGCCAGGCCAGCCCTGCCGCCCCACTCCTTCCCTTGTTAGGAGGAGCCCATGGTTTCTCAAGGCTTTCTTCCCTCTTGGGAGGGTGTCTGTTACAGGGCACCAGCTTGTCTCATGACTGTGAGTCTTTTTTGCTTGTTTTTTTTGTTTTTGTTTTCAGTTCTGGAGGCTTGTGGGGCCTGTGGACAGGATCTTAGCATGGAGGAGCTGTGGCAAAAGGTGCTGCAGGAGGTAACAGTGGAGGAACTGCAGGCACCTCTGCACCGATTGGGGGCCCTGCAGGCAGCCTGGTGGTTGGCAGCTGGACGCCTGGGAAGTGTTGCTGGCCTCTTCCAGCGCCTGAGCACTGCTGAGGTAATTGGACACGGGCAGATGCCAGCAGAGCTGGCGTAAATATTGTGTTTGTCATAAAACCCACTCTGCAAAATGTTGTTGTGGCATTTGGACACCTGAAACCGTCAGTGTTGCCCAGTCAGCATGAGTAATCCTCTCCCTGGCATTCCAGCATAGCCTAATGGCCCTTGGTGCGTTAATGAAACCCAGAATATTCTGCCTCTTGGGGCCCTGGACCTCTGTATGTGAGACAGGAGATTTGGGCAGGCTGGAAGGGGGCTGCAGGTGGACTTGTAGACTGTAGGGAACAAGCTGGAAGCAGTGGGATGCAGAGGAACCTTTCCTGCTGATTGAGAGGCTGCTGAGGGGTCCCACCTTTCTGAATGCACTCCAACAGCACATGGGTCTGCCTTGCCAGGAGCCCCTTGAGGTGCACAACTCTCCGAAGTGGGGAGGTGCAGCCCCAGACTGGGCAGAAATCAGTGCAGTGAGGGGGTTGTGTCTGAAGTGAGGGGGTTGTAGGACATTGCGCCCCAGTACAGACAGCACTGTCAAAGGGTTTGCTGGGGACCTCTTGTTTCCCTCTGCCCTTGGATCAGTGTTTCCTGCTTCCCTTCGGCATTCCCCGCTTTCCCTCCTCTCTGCATTCACAGGACACAGGAAGAGCTCACTACAGCAAGGGGCAGAATGAACTCCTCTCCCTGCTCAAGGCATGGCGAGTCCCTGCTGAAGGGGACTCCCTGCCCCTTGTACAAAGCGCTGAGGACCTGAAAGAGGTCCTCTGGACTGCAGCAGCCTTCCTGCAAGGTGTGTGTGGAAGAGGTACTCAGGCCAGTACAGCTTCCCTGTACCAGGATCTCCTTTTCCTGCCCTTATCCTGGTTTTTCTTCCCAAGCAAACTGGCCCTTGGGGTTTTCTGGGCTATTCCTTTGGAAGAGGGCCTGGGCTGAGTCTCAGCTTTTCCATTCCATATTCAAAGAGCTTCCCTGCTTTTTCCCCAGCTGATCCTTTCTCCACACTGTTGCAGGGCTCCTCTGCCTGTCTGTGACTTTATGTGGGTGTCTGGGACCCCACTGTGATCTTAAAGCAGAAGGTGACTTATGTGGATTTTCCTTTCTGCTGTCTGTCTTCTGTCACCTGCCTCATTGCAAGCACGTTGTTCCTGTCGGATTATGGTGCTGTCACAGCCATGCAAAGCAGTTGTGAGGCTTTGCAGCCTGGTGTCACAGCAGGCAATGGATCTCATCTGACTGCTGCATTCTGTCCTGCTTGTTGTTTTCTCTCCTTCACTGTTTGGACAACCCCAGCAGCTCTGGGGGCAGCCACTGCTGCCTCGCTGTGCTCAGGCTCCTGCAGGGCCTTCCTGCCAGGAGACAGGGCAGGAGCTCCAGCCCACAGACTCAGAGCCAAAATGCTCTGGGGTGGCACCAGCACTTGAAACAGGAAGGTGACAGATGTGAGTGTGATGCAGGCATGTGAGACCAGCCTCAGAGGGAAGCTTGAAAAGGGGACTAGAAGAAAAGCAAATAACCAGGCATGATAAATATTAGTGAATTAAGATCCCAAAGCATCCTGCTGGGGAATGGCCCGGATTTGTTGGAAGGATTCTGAGATTGTATGTGTGCTTCCCCATCTGTTTCGCTGTCACTCTGGATGAATGTGGAGGTGAATCTGCCCAGGATCTTCCTCAGTCCTTGTTCTAGACCAAGGCAGGTGTTTTGGTTTCTGGGCTTAGAAGCTGCTGTTATTTCTGCTGAACATTTCCATCGAGTGACTTGTTCTCTTACAACACCATAAAGGCAAAGATGGCAGCTTGGCACCATCCAGCTGCGCCTTGCTGGGTTTGGAGGGGATCAGGCAGGTCCCTGTGGCACTGGGAAGAAAAGAGCTCCATGCTTGTTGGGGGACCAGGGAGGGCAGGAAGGTGAGCTGCAGAGCCAAGATGTTGGGTCTGTCCTAGGGCTGCAGGAGCTGGAGGCTGGGAACTTCCCCACTGCCCTCTCCCTTCTTCAGGAAGCTGCAGGAGGATTCTGCTCCAAGAAGGTCCTGGCTCAGATCTCCACTTGCCTCGGCTGCTGCGCTCAGCAAATGGTAATGACAGCAGAGGAGGAGAGGAGCAGCTCAGAGCGGGGTGGGAAGGCTCGGGCTGATGTCCACACTGCCTCTCCATGGTTCTAGGCCACTGCAGGGTGGCCAGGTCTTGAGCAGAAGTTGCCCGTGTGAACACCCAGCCTCCTTGGACAGGCTGCAAAATCCAGTAAGGGATTTTGGCTGAGCACTAAGTGCTGCAGGGAGAATGAATCTCAAAAATCATCCTGAGGAGGGCTGCCTTTGGCTAAAGTGCTGCCCTTGCTTAGTGGGGATCTCTAGGGAAGCAGAGCAGGGATCTGGATCCCACTGATCAGTAAAGGTGTGCTTGCAACATGCATCTCCTCCTGTCTCACTAGGGCAAGCCTCAGACAGCCCTTCAGCACCTGAAGCGGGCCCTCCAGGTAGACTTCCAGTGCCTCCCTGCCCTGTCCCATGTGGCAGCAGTGTACCATGAACTGGGAGAGACCGATGCAGAGCTGCAGGCCCTGGCTCTGCTCTACGAGGTTTGTCTGATTACTTCTGGGTTGTTTTGCCCAGCAGAGCCTGCACAGAGCTTCAGGCAGTCTTCTGCCTTCTTGGGGGCTGGAGGGATCCCCAAAGTAGGCTACAGCAATCTACAGCTAAAGTCATGGTGCTGCCTTCAGGCAGTGGGCAGGAAGGAGCCCAGCAAGAGCTGAAATTCCTGCTCAGCATCTGGTGGTTGGATGTGGCAAGACCTTGTGTCCCAGTTCATGTTCTTTGTGGCTTGGGAGAAGATGTTATACTCTCAGGTCAGAAAGTGTCCATCTCTTAGTAAAGTATATAATACTGAAGAGGCCTTTACAGGCAGATTGTGGCTGTGAGTGGGTGTGCATTACCCATATCAACCTGCCTGGACGAGCAGGTCACACCATTAGATGCTGAGTTACCTCCTCAGCTGTTTGAAATCTGTAAAATACAAACAGAGGTGTGTAGAGGGATCTCTTTCCTTAGGATGGCCTAGGATCTGGTCTAACTAGGTCTGTGGCTGCAATGGGATATGGTGTTCCAGGGAGCTCAGAGCACCTTGAACTGAAAACCTGGGGTGATCTGGGTGATCTTGCAAATCTGGCACCATGTGGGGATCAGAGGTCTGCCTGTTCCCTGGGTGGTCCTGATGGCTCTTTCTGGAAGTGGCTGTGAGACCAAGTCACTGTGCTTGTGAAGTGTAGCTCTTCTGCTCGCCTGGGTGCATCTCCAGGTGCCAGAAGTGACAAGTGGTTGCAGCTGCCCGAAACTTGACCAGTGTGGTGTTGATCATATTTTCTGTTCCTGTTTTGCAGACTCTGGAAAAAAAACCTCCAGCAGCTGCTTCCTTGAGTCCCTGTTTTCTAATCCAAACAGAGCTGCTTGTCCACACACCAACACTCACTTCTCTCCTTCGCCATCCCCACCCCTCTGAAGTGAAATACCTGCTGGCACAGCGGTGTCTCCAGGATGGGAGGTAACAGTGTCGGTGGTGTGCTTGCAGCATGCTGCTTCTCTGGGCTGTGCTGCTCTCTCTGTGCTCCTGGAAATGATTTGGTTCAGTATGGCTGTTGTAGGTCTGCTCAAAGCATGGATGTTGTGACCAGAGCTAGTGTGGTGCATGGAAAGCCTGTGGGCTGGCAATCCAGGTTCCACCTGGCTGCTGGCACTTCTGGGGCTCCCCCTGCTCCTTCTACCATATGTTCTGTCCCTGTTGCAGGGTGGCTGATGCCGTGGAACATTACCTGGATTTTCTGGCTCTGCTTCAGGAGGGTCTCCAGCAGCAGGTAAGGATCCTGCTGAGCTCCCTTGGTGATTTGGTAGATGAGGTTTGAATCCCCATTCCAAGGCCTGGGCCCAGGTGTCACCCCTGGACTATAGCTTTCAGTGCCTAGTTTGAGATGTAAAAGAAATGAAATGGGGGCTGGCACCTCTCCTGTGGTGTGTCTGCCTTTGGATTCACATCAGAGAGCACTCGCCATTGCTGTTTGGAGAAACAGCTTCCCCTTCCCCCTGAAGCTGTCACCCTAATTTTGGATGTCTTTCATTTCCAGAGTAGGGATTTGCTGCCTTTGCTCTGCTGAGCTGTGAGTCCTTCACAGTTTCTGCCTGCTCTGCCAGGCTCCAGTGTCTGTGGGAGGGGGCCTGAGCTTTGCTGGGCAGCAGCTCTGGTTTCTCAGGTGGGATTGTTCTGTGTAGCGCATTGACCCTGGCCGGATTCCATGGACTCATAAAATCTCTTTCTGCAACTAGGCAGAAGGGAGAGGGGTCATCCACCCACCACCTTTATGGGCAAAAAACAGACTCAAAGTGAGATAATACCTAAAATTTATTACTAACAGGATAAAAGCTAAGTTAAAGAGTGAGGGGAAAAAAACAGTCTTAAAGCACCCACCACACACCCACTTCCCCCTACCCCTCCTTCTGTCCATAGGGGGTTGTAGTTGGTTGCAGTTGCTGCCGCTTGCAGTGCGAGTTCCCCCACCCCTCGGGGTCACTCCTCCATAGGGTGCAGTAAAGGTTGAGTCCCTGCACCCCAGTGGGCCTCGACGGGTTGCAGGGGGACATCCTGCTTCACCACGGTTTACAGNTGGGTGCAGGGGTTTTAGCTCTGAGTCCTGCCCCTGCTCCATGAGGTGCCTCCTCCCCCCATTGCTCCTGCAGTGACCTTGATGTCTGCCTTGTTATCCCATGTTCTCACTCCTTGGAATTTCTTCTGCACAACAACTTCCAATTCTTAAATATGTTATCACAGAGGCATTACTATGATCTCTAATTGGCTTGGCCCTGGTCAGGAGCCGGATGTCCTTCCTGGGGCCAAATGTCATTGGCTGCCATGGGACAGGGGAAACTTCCAGCAGCTTCTAACAGAAACCACCTCTGCAGCCCCCCTCCCACTACCAAAAAAAAAAAAAATTCAGCTACAGAAATCCAGGACATTCTGTGTGGCTGGGCACTCTGCAGTCCTGCAGCACTGATGTCACTTTTGCTCTCCAGGTGCCCTTGGATGGTAGCTCAGCTCTGCCCAGGATCCCAGAGGTCTTCCTGGAAGCAGCATCCGCCTTGGAGCAGGCAGGGAGGCACCAGGATGCCATAACCATGTGTGAGGAGGTCATCAGCCGGACGACTGACCTGATCCCACGGATGTTACGAGTGGACGAGAGGCTGGAGCAGCCAGAGTGCCCATCGCCAGGGGCAGGACTGGCAGGTGGATTTCTGTCCCACAAGAAGGAGAGTCTGTGCTGTCTTGCCTGGAGAGCAGCTGGATACCTGCACCAGGGCTGGGCATGGGCCAAGCTGGGCGAGAGCAAGGAGGCCATAACACAGTTCACCAGGTGAGGAAGCCTCGCTGAGAGAAGGGGCCTCCCCAGCAGGCTGCAGTGGCTGGGGCAGGGCAGGGCACAGTGCAGCACCAGGACTGGCCTGACAACTTGACACTCCTGACAGTCCAGGAGTGGCTCCAGCTTGACAGTCCTGACAGCCCAGGCTCCAAAGCTCCTGTGTCCTCCCTCCCACAGGTGTCTGAGCGATCTCCTGCGAGTCCGGCTTTGTGAGCCTGGCATTGAACCAACAGGTAGGGACCTGTGTGGGGCTTGCCTGGGTGCTTGGCAGTAGTGGATAAAGAGCAAGGTGGCAGGCCCAGCATCACCTCTGTCTCACAGTGCTGAATCCTCTGAAGAGACTGGTTGGTTTGGTTGGAGCAGAGTTTGGCCTCAGCTCTGCCTCCTGCACTGTGTGGGTAACAGTTAAATGGGCTGTGAACTGGGAAGCTTCTCCAATCCAGATTTCAGGGAAAAGTTCTGTGCCAGTGGTGCAGATGGGGAGCCAAAGGTCAGGCTGCAGCTGAGGTCACTGTTCACCTCACCCGTGTAATGCTCCAAGCTCTTGGCATTCTTCACTCTCCCCCTCTGCTGCTTCTTGGCTTCTTCCAGCCTGGCAGAGGGGCTGAGCTTTGCCATCTCTCTGGGGGGCTGAAAGATGAGCAGCCTAAGCAAATTTTTGGTCTGTCCCGGCTGCTAGCCTGGCTCAGCTTGATGTTATTAGGAAGGGAGCATCTGGAGGACGCCGTCTCCAGGTGTTTGTGTCTTTCTGTGACAGAGAATCTCCTGCCAGAAGTAGAGGTGCTCCAGAAGATCCGGTTGCTCTCTCTTATCGGGCGAGGTACACAGTTCCTGGAGATGGGGAGGCACAAAGAAGCCCTCTTGGATTTCCAGCATGGTTTGCAGATCTCTCCAGGTAAGAGGCTGTTCCATTCCTGTTCCTCATTTTGGTGAGAATCAGAGGGGATTTCCACAAATTTGTCCTGGGCTGCTTTGGTGTTTTCAGTAGGAAGTCCCTGTGCTTTAGACCACACTTATTTGGGAGTCAAGGACCACTGGCAATGTAAACACACTAAAGATGCTTCTGTGGGACCTGTCAGTTGGAGAAACAGACAAAAACTATTGTCTGAAGAATTTATCAGTACTGTGGCAACAACGTGTGCTCTGAGACAGCTTGGAAATTTCTCTTCCTGCCCCCACCCCAGCCTGGTACAGCCAACTTGCTTCAAGACTGCTTTCCAAGAACAGAGGAACTGGAGTTGTGCTCCATCTGAGGAGCACATGTCCATGCCTGGCAGTACAGAGGCCCCTGAGGGCAGCACATGTGTCTCAAGCCCAGCCAGGGTGTGGCTAGTCCTGCTCCCAGGAGTGATCTCCCCTGTTAGTGCTCCAGCTGTGCTGCACGTGTGAGCTTCACCAGGATCTGCCAAGCTGGTACCAGTCCTGACCCTGGCTCCCTCCCTTTGGGGAGATATGCCTACAAGGAAAATCCCAACCAGTATCCAAAGAGATGTGGCAGGCTGATGCCGTCTGCCTTGGCTGCCAGCCCCAGGGTTAATTAGAGCCTGTGATACAGCCAAGATTGTCTGCTCCCCATTACACCACCTCTTCTCACACTCACCCACCTTGTCTGGCTTCTGAGCTTCTTTTGCAACTCCGTGCAACCCACAGCAGTGCTGAGGACCTGCTCATCCCCTTGTAAGGGCTAATCCTCCTTCCTGTCTTGCAGGTAACCCAGCTGCTGCCTCCTACCTGGTGCAGGCCTTGTGGAAACTGGACCGAAAGCAGGAGGCAGCTGCTCACTGGCAGAAGTTGTCCCAGAGCTCCCCTGGGAAGGAGGGACAGCAGGAGGGGAAGGGAAGGTATGTAGGGAGACGGGTGGGATCTCACCTGCAGCAACACACATGGTGTGTCAGGCTGTGGGAACAGTTTATCTCAACTCCTCTTTACCTCAGATGTGCCTGAGGAGCTTCTCCTCACAACTGCTCTGAGGAACCACAGGCTGTGGCTCTTCAGGGACTCCCCAGGGCACAAAAGAGCTCACATGGAGCCAGATGGGGAGAGCAGAGGCAGGAGGTAGAGCAGAGGGCTCTGCAGAACGAACTTCCTGAGCAGGCCATGTCCCCTTCTCTTTCAGGCCGCTCCCTTTGTACCTGGGTTCCTGTCTGGAGCAGGCTGTGTTCCCACACAGTGAACCTCTTGCCAGTTGCATACAGGATTACCTCGGGACAGCAGCCCAGGACACCTCAAGCTGACCTGCTCAGATTCCCCACCCCCACCTGCTGAGGGTGGCACGAGGCCTTTAAGGACTCCTCCAAGACTCAAAATTACTCTTGGATAAAACTTGGTTCCCAAAGGACTGAAACAGATCTTCTTTTCTAATAAAAGGCTCAGCCTTATTTACTTTTAGGCTTTTCTGTGCCCTTTTTCCAGAGGGGAGGCATTGCCTTGATGCTGGCTGAAGCTGTGCCCTGGGTGTGTGGGAGATCCAGGGCAGAGACATCCTCATGCTCTGTGCCCCTGTACATGGTGGGGCTGGCTCGGTGCTCCAGGGAGCTGGAGGTCTGCCCTGCCTCTCATTTGTGTGCTGGCCTTTTGCTCAGTTACTGCAGTTTGGAGCCCAGAGAAGGAGTTTTGGCTGAAGCACATAGCTCTGAGGTCTGAATTTCATGAGGAATTCCACAGGGATGGCAGCCAGGCCCCCAAACCTGTGCCAATGTGTCCCCTGTCTGTGGCTCCAGGGCCCCTCGATGACAGCAGGGGTGAAGGAACACCTGCCCCTGCCCAGTGCTTGGTGCAGCTGATTTTGGGTGCTGAGGGGCCCTTGGCCACATAATCTGAGCCTTTGGCAAAGCCCTGCCTCCCACAAGAGGGATGTTTGGGAGCTGCAAGGCAAAGGATAGGGTGGGAGAGAGGGAAGAGGATGTGACAGAGCTCAGGAGAAGGGTGAGGTGGAAGCTGCTGTGAGACGGAGGGGCTCTGGGTGGGCTTTGTCCTGCAGAGCCTTTTGAAAAAACACCCAGGCATGTCCCGGGCTGCATCCAGAGCAGGGAGAGCAGCAGGTGAGGGGGCGGATCCTGCCCCTCTACTCTGCTCTGCTCTGGTGAGATCCCACGTGGAGCACTGCATCCACCTCTAGGGGCCCAGCACAGGAACATGCTGGCCACCCACCCCATCAAAGGGATGGAGCATCTCCTGTGAGGAAAGGCTGGGAGAATCGGGATTGTTCAGCCTGGAGAAGGTTCCAGAGAGACCTTCCGTGTCCTCGAGGGACTGCAAGAGACCTGGAGAGGGACTTCTGACAGAGACATGGAGTGACAGGATGGGAGGTGACTGTTTTAAACGGAGAGAGGGCAGGGTCAGATGTATTAGTGAGAAATTCTTCCCGGTGAGGGTGCAAGGCTCCAGCACAGGTTGCCCGGGGAAGTTATGGATGCCCCATCCCTGGAAGTGTCCAAGGCCAGGCTGGATAGGGCTTTGAGCAACCTGGTCTAGTGGGAGGTGTCCCTGCCCACGTCAGAATGTCGGAACAGGACGGCGCCCACTCCCGCCAGCCCGGGCCATCCCGCGCTCCCCGGGCAAGGAATGCGGACACCGCGGGCGGCGGGAACAGCCCCGCGTGCGCACCCCGCGCCTTCTGATTGGCCCTTCACTGCGGCAACACCCAATCGCTGCGCGGGAGCGGGACTTCCCGCCCGCGTGTTCCTCCCCTGTGGCCCTTTACCATTGGCCGCCCGGGCGCCGTCGCTCCGCGGGACTCCCGCGTTCTCATTGGCTGCGGTGAGCGGCGCTTGTCTCCCGACGATTGGCTGGAGGGCGCGGAGGAGCAGGGCGAAGGCGGAGCTCTCTTCCGTCTCTTTCCTTTCCCGTCGCTCATTGGCCGAGGCGGCGGCCCGTCGGAATTTCCGATTGGCCGGCGCACGCTGTTGCTAGG
>VWZG01011747.1:307169-336116 GCA_013396735.1 Grallaria varia | reverse complement strand
CGAGGCCGGGCCGCGCCTCCCGCAGGGCCCCGGGCCGCGGAGCGCTTTGTTTCCCAGCCCCGTCTCGGGATCGTGGGGCCCGCAGCTGCCCCCTGGCCGGGGCTGGCGAGGGACTCGGCACTGGCCGAGGCAGACATGTTGTGCCGGGTAGGGCCGAGGCGATCGGCCGTGTTTCCCTCCGGGGTGCCTTGCCCCACGCTCGCCTTTGCTCAGCTCCAGGCAGAGGACCACTTTCTGTTCTCCCCAGAAATGGGTAACACTCTCTGCTCGCCGCCCACGTGCCCCTCGAGAGGAGTAAAATAGAACCGAAGCATAAATTTTTCCCAGACCAGGGATACTCGGAAGTGACTTTTTGGCCTCGCCAGAGGCGCTTTTGGTCCCTTCCATGTCCTTTGAGTGTGTTCTCCTTTCCTTTTGCAACTCCTGGAATACGGACCTGCTTGGTCCTGCCGGGTCAGTTCCAGCGAGGTGTGCCAGGCATTCCGTGCCCGTGGTGGGAGTGACATTCCCAGAGCCCTGTTGTGCAGCTGAGCGGGGTGAACGGTGTCTTTAAAACGGGATTGCTATGTTGGCAGAGCCCTTCTCAGCCGCGTAGGAACTGACAAAAGTTACTTTGCAGCTGGGACGGGGTTACTTTTTAGATGCCATTTTTTGTCCCTACTGCTGGCAGCCATCTTGCTGAGCAGAGCTCTGAGCACGGCAAGTAGCATTCCAAAAGCTAAGGGAGTGTGGTTTCTGAAGGCATTCTCTTTTTTCTCTGACAGCCTGTCTGAAACAGTGTTGAAAACTTGGCCTCTCCAGCCCGGGACTGAACTCACCCCGTGGTTGTCTTGCTCCAGTAGGTGACTGCAGTCACCACTCAAGCACCTCACTCGTGGCTAAAAATGTTTTGTGATTTTTTTAATTTTTTTTATTGAAAACCTACCTGGGACGAGCAGTTCAGTCTAATTCAGGTGTTCAGGGTGGTAAGGAACTGCTCACAGTTTTATTTGGAAAGTGATTTCACAGGGATGGTGATAAAGTCATGCCAGCATGCAGAGGGCATGGATATTTTCACTTTTGTTTCTGCAGCTAGAATCATTCTGAGACAGCGACTTTTTGCTTATTTTTAGCACAGACTTACAGGAACAGCTTGTTTCCTTTCTTCACGTGGGGCTTTGGAGACTGGTTGTCGTTTTTCAGACGCCTCACTAGTTGGTAATTACTTTCTGCTCTGGTTCTTGATACCCTCCCCTGTGATGCCTCTGGTCATTATCATGTGCTGAACAAGAGTTGCTCTGACACAGAGAGAAACCATGGAGTGATGTTAGTCCATGAAGCTGTGACAGGGAGGGTTTAGGTTTGAAATTAGGAAAAGGTTCTTCACCTGGAGGATGGTTGGGCACTTGAGCACGCTCCCCAGGGAAGTGGTTACAGCACCAAGTCTGACAGAGCTCAAGAAGCATTTGGACAATGCTGTCAGGTATGTGGTGTGATTCTTGGGGGTGTCCTGTGTAGGGCCAGGAGTTGAATTCCATGATCCTAGTGGGTCCCTTCCAGCTAAGGATACTCTGTGAGTTGTAGAAAGTCACCCTTCTTCTGCCCTGTGTCAGATGGGACTGTTGAACTGCTTTATTGAGAGAGAAAATGGGGCTGGGGGTGTGAAGAGGGAACCCACTATGGCTGGCCTTTAGGGCTAGTACATATTTGCTTCAGTTTTATAAAGTCTTGGGCTCTTTATGAAAGCTTGGCCATTCACTGTGCTGGTGATTGTGCCCTCAATTCTGGCCTGAGTCTAGCGGCATCTTGATGCAGGCTTTGAGTTTTCTTTGAATTCCAAAGCGGCTCTAAAGGTGTGTTTTGTGTTGTCTGTCTCTTTGTTGAGTCAGGAAAAGAAAGGATCGAGAGGGAAAGTGTGTGAGGGAGCTGACTAAAGGGGTGGTTTGGAGAGATGATTTGGAGGATGTGCACTAGGTTCTCTCTGATAGGAAGCTCACTGGGGAAGTTTAAAGATTACCCAGGTTAGCTGTCTGTCCCTACCCTTTGCTGAAGCTTGCCAGGAGTAGGAAAACTGGCAGGAGAGAGCCCCAACCCAAGCCTTAGGGTTTCTTGCTTGGTATGTTCTGTTTATGCTCTCCTTACCTCAGTTGTCAGGGTTTGTCTGAGTGTGGCTGAGGTGCACACATCTATTTTGCCCTGTCATTTCAGCTACAGCAGGAAGAACCCCTGGATAGATGCAGTAAGGGCAAATGGTGATGATCACAATACTATAAATTACTGCTGGTAGATGGGTAATGCTTGTCTGTCCAAGTCATTTCCCGTATCTGCAGGAGAAATAATGTCACTCCCCTATGCAGCTGACTTGTAATTTTGTGGTACCTCTGTTTTTCTTCTGCAGAACTGGCAGGTCAGCACACTGAAGCTGACCCTCTGGATACCTCCATGCAGCTTCTTGAAGACTTGTATTCCATTTTTAATGTCTCCAAGTTTTTCGATCGCTCTAAGTGTGTCTGACATTGATCCAGTCCTCACTTCTCAGGAAAACTGTAAATCCAGTTCTTCCATACCAAAACTTTTTTCTCACATTCATCAGAACCAAGTGGACTCTTCGTGTGTTCTTCAGCACTGCTGTGTGTTAGGAGGAGTCTGAACTTTCTTTCAAATTTTCAACAGTTTTTGGGTTGTGGACAGTTTTGGTGGAAAAGTTTCGGCTTGCTGCCCTCTCTGTTTACCATTTATTTTTGATCTTGTGTCCCAGGCTGTTTTTCAGGCTGTGTGGCAGTCTTAAGAGACAGCCACTTGCTTCCAGTGACAGCTCATGTAGCCAAAGTCTGGCAGCGGTTTCTTATCAAAAGGCCGTTGGATCCATATTTCATGTACCAGGGGGTATGAGTTACATTCACACTTTGAACAAGGCGCGTAGGAGTATTGTGTCTTCCTGGTGTCCCTTAGCTCAGATTTTTGAATTTACCTGCTAAATTAGTTTCTGGTGGCCAGGAGCTAATGCTGAGGCAAGATCCTTACAAGTAGGCTGTTGGTTTTTTGCACTGTTTAACCACAACCTGGCCTGACAATCTCTTCATTCGGTTTCCTTATTGTGCTCTCAGATTTCCTGAAAATCCCAGACTTTTTAGGACTTTAACAAGACTGTGTTTTAGATTGAAGATGGAATTCATCAGCTCCTCCCAGGATGTATTGAGCAGTCTTTCTTGTGTCCTTTTGTGTTCAGAGAATAGATCTATAATATTTCCCCTTCTTTCACTCTCTAATGAAAAGAGGAAAAAAAGTGACTTTCCTAGTACCGGCAGTCCAGGAAAGACACATTTTGCAGCTTCCCGTTTTGTTCACTTAATGTTGCCTGTCATTTGCAACATGCTTCTTTGCCACTCGGATTTATGGGAAGCTTAAGAGCCTCTTGAAAACAATCTGGCTGCCCTTACAGGCTTGCTCAGTATTATTTCTCCTTTTGCATGTCGGAGAAAGGAGCCAACACCACATAGCCTGTCTTGGAAAAGCCAGCCTTGAGGGTTGGAGGGACCTGAGTAACATCACACCGTAGGTATGTCACCCCTGTCTGATAGGCTTCTAAAAATGCAATGGGCATGCCAAGTGACGCCCAGCTGCCATTTCCACTCAGGGTTTGGGATTTTTTGGTCATTCTGTCCCTAAAACAGTGAAATGAAAGTAAAGTGTCTGACTCTCACCATTGTCCTTAAAGCTCCCTATTTTTTCATAGTGCTTGCAGCTTGCTCAGGGCAAAGGAAGATTTTGTTTTCTTTGTCACAATCAAGTCAAAGATTTTGTTCTGACCTTGGACACTGGCGTATCTGTAATATTTGGAGAAAGTCGTTAGGTACCCACTGGAGGAATGTTACAACAGTCCACCCTTGTTGTGTCTGGCTATGTACAACTTCCAAGAGCTCCTCAGGGTTCAGTTGGTTCAAATTCCTGTTCTTTTACAGAGTGCATTATTTGCTGTATTAGATTTTGAAGAAAACCGGTTAATAATCTGCCTTTCTTCCCTTTCCTTGGTGTTTTGCTTGCCCCATTGTGTCAAGGCAAATGAATTATCTGTTATATTTTTTTTGTGATGGTGTTGGCTAGAGCTGCAGTGTGACTGCTGTGAAGGTATTATGGAAAGGTGCTTATATCCTAAAAACAGAACCACAACCATTTTCCATGAGTACTTGAATATTTATACTGGCTTGCTAGGTTTAACTAATAGGCCTCGACAGGCTAAACTCTTACAACTCTTCCTGTCAGGGGAGCTGCAGCATTGTCCTGTAATTCCCCTATTTATCTGGGATTTCACACCAAATAGACTTGAACTTTTGTTTCGTTGGCAGTGGTTACATGTGATTTCAGATGAGTCTGACTAATTGTTTGAGGCAAAACACCTTGCAGTCAGCAACATCTCACTGACCACTTCTTTTCATAGACAGCTTCATAGCTATTTCCATTTGAGGCTTGAAGTTGTATTTACTGACAGAAAATGTTTTCTTTTGAACTTCTGCAAGTAGTCCCTGGTAAAAATGTTCCCCTTTGTCCTACAAAGAAGTGTCATTTCTAAAAGACAAGACAATGAAAAACTTGTAGCAAATAGGGGTGGCTGGACAGGGCCAGTGTCACTTAGGCTCATCAGTTGTGTTTTCTCTCCCAGCTCTAAAGCAGATGACCTATCAACTGCTATTCTGAAGCAGAAGAACAGGCCCAATCGGTTAATTGTTGATGAAGCCATCAACGAAGACAACAGTGTTGTCTCACTGTCCCAGGTGCGTCATCTGCAGAGGCAAAGCATTTAATCTGGTAACATGCAAGCTGTTGCTGTCTATGAACTTGAAATGTAACTTTGCAACATGGGTGTGAGTATTTGTGTCAGACGCTGCAGCTGTTACAAGTGAGGGAGGGTTGTGTTGTTTCCTAATGCTCTTCTGTGATAAAATGTTTTTTTGAGTCTCAGTTTGTAGGATTCAGTTGAGCTTGTGCTCTTACTTTGGTTTCAGAATTAGTTCTACACCAGTGTAGTGGGATGGTTTGTCCTTGTGGATTCAGTATATCACCTCCAAGGTGTATTTTTCAAAGCTGAGTAACTCCCCTCCAAATGCCTGAATTCCTGTTTTGTCAAAAGCTTGATCTAATGCTGCTGCTGTTTACAGGCAAAAATGGATGAATTGCAGCTATTCAGAGGAGACACTGTCCTGCTAAAAGGGAAGAAGAGGAGAGAAGCAGTCTGCATTGTTCTATCAGATGACACCTGCTCAGATGAGAAGATTCGCATGAACAGGGTTGTTCGCAACAACCTGAGAGTGCGCCTGGGTGATGTGATCAGGTGAGGACACAGTGCTACCTGTGGGAGGCTGTAGTAACATGGGCGTTGATCTCATATCTGAGCTGCCTTACGCCAAAAAAAAAGTTAAAACTTGCTAGAAACGAGTGGCAAAAAAAGTGAAACAGTCAAATAGTGAGATTAAAAATCCCCTAAGAATGCTTATATCCCAAATTGTGTTGTACAAATAATTTTAAAATTAGGAATACTTAAAAAATGTTGCTGGGATTTTATCCTGCAACACTTGCAGGAAGCAGAATCGTAGAATCATAGAATGGTTTGGGTTGTAAGGGGGCTTTAAAAGTACTAGGAAAGCTTTGAGGTTTGGATCTTGGCTTATGGGAGACAAGTTCTGTTCTGTGACGGGAGTGGGGAGAAGGGGAGTATTTCCTAAAGCTAAAAACAGTAGCTTGCAGGCTTAGATATGGGCGGGCTAACAGCTCCTCCTCCTGAGCATCGTCTTAGTATGGAATATTCCACATGTTCTGGGCAAATTGGAACCTGGTTTCTGGCACTAGACTTTCTGAGGTGATATCTGCAATAATCTTTAAATGCAAAGTGTATTTCATACAAACTGCATAGATGAGAGAAATAAGGCTCTTCCATCCCTCGGTCTTTCTCTAACAAATGCAATTTTTAAACACCACTGTAGCTGGGACAGAATGGTGCTTTGTGCCTGTCTTTGGATTTAAAATAGAGGTGAATCCTTGCTTTAAACTGATGTGAGCTTACTGTTGGAGACTCTTCTAGTGTGACAGTCTGTGCTCTCCTCTGTTGGCACTATGTCTGTAGTGGTTCTCAGCCTCCCAAATGCGTTAACAATTGCCTTGACTCATTGTGAGGTCAGGGAATTTTTGCACCTTTCACCTTCAGAGTTTTTTTTTCCCAATCTTTAACTGCTTATAGCATTACTGTGCCCTGGTTTCTGCCAGAATCCACATTCGTGGATCGTGGATTCTTGATAGTGGTCTGTCAGCTGTTTTTCTTCTGAGACAGTCTGTCTTTTCTTTCACCCTTTTGCTGTCCTCTCTGTAAAGCATGTGGTATGAGAATCTGTTGGGAGTCTCTAACAAAAGTCACATATGAAAAGCTGTGTGTTTAGCTACAGTTCCACTCAGGCTTTTCTTAGCTGGCAAAGCCTGTTGGAACTTTTCTGCCGTAGCTTGATACTCTAAGCTGTGGCTGCAGCAGTCTGTTGTGCTACACTGCACAATAATAACCATAGCATGTATTTAGAAAGGGGGAAGAGGCCTTTAACGTAATTGTCATCCTCACATAATGGGACTGACTGACACCTGACTGCAAAAGTGTTTACCCCTGGTTGGTAGTGTGAGAGCCTTTGCTCAGAATCGGGTTTGTCAGCAACAGAAACTCTGGCCTTTATAGTAAGTGAGAGGGGGGAAGAACAAAGTTTTCCCCAGCTCACTTTCAGCTGGTTCTGCAGTAGCTTATTATTGAAATAGAAGTTACTTTGTGATTCTTGCAGGTCTTTAGGCTACATTAGTAAAGTGTAAATGTGGCTTGGGGACGAGCAACGGGGGCTGCAGGCGAGCAGAAGGGTAGGAGGAAAGTAGGAAACTCCCCAGTGGTCTTGGACCGGGCTGAGAGGAGTGAAAGCAAATGTGTGTTGTGAAGACTAGTCCTTTGTGGTATGATTTTTGCCTTTTCAGTAGTAAAATGTTCTTATGCTGGTGGGAAGTCTCACCAGAACTTTGTGTGGTCTTTGGATGTACTTTTCCTGGGAAGGGGCATCACTGCCTTTTCCAGACTCAGATGTAAGTCCAGCACGATGTGGCTAACTGGCATTTCTTTTGTTGCAGCATCCAGCCTTGCCCAGATGTGAAATATGGCAAACGTATCCACGTGCTGCCAATTGATGACACAGTAGAAGGGATCACAGGGAATCTGTTTGAGGTCTATCTCAAGCCATACTTCCTGGAAGCTTACAGACCCATCAGGAAAGGTAATAGTGCCTTCTTATTGAAAGTCCTCATGGCAGCAAGTGGAAGCTAGTCCTAAGACTGAATACAGAGCTTTTGTTGGTGTTGGTTTAGATTTTCCCTAATCTTCAGAAGGAAGGATTGCTGCTGCTGGCTGGCAGAGCAGCCTGATAGTTCTGCTTTTTTTACCTATGTGAAATGGGAGATGATCAGAAAAGGTTCGGGTGGAACCCTGGAGAAAATCTTGTTAAACTAAGTGGCTGCCATTTGATGGAATTGGGGAGTTGCCCCCATATTCATCAGTTGATTTGGTATGTGTTGTGCTTATCTGGTTTCATCAAAGTTCGTCCTCAGTTAATATGGTAATTAGAGTGGAGTGAGATTCAGATCCCCAAATCTGTGGTGGTGGATATGGCTGCTGCAAGGTGCTCATTGGGGTGAGTTGCATGTAGTTGCCATAGAAGTGATAATATGGAGCATTATATAACAATTAACATCATACAATTAATTAAAATTTCCTACTCTCACCCAAAATCAAGTCACCTTGAGCCATACACTGGACTTCCCCATCCTCCCACTTCACCCACCAAGTGCTCTCAGGTCTTTGAGGAAAAGCAGAATGGATTTGCCTTTGCCGGAGGCAGAAGTTCCCAAGACTCTTTTTCCCCAGCTTATTTTTTTATGCTCACTACAGGGACTTCATCCCCTTCTACAGTAGTGAAAGTGTTGGTTGGGCAGGGCTGGTCACCAGATGGCTTTTGCTAAATGTGTGTATCCCAGTGTTTGCTGGTCCCACCACCCTTTGCTCTTGGTGTAGTCATGAACAGTCCATTGAATCATTTGATTTCCCATAATAGGGAGTGTGATGCACCCTCTCAGTGCCATGCTCTGCATGTCCCTGGGATTGGAGTTGCCTCAGTGCCTGATGGTTTGTCCTCAGATCCAAAGACCTTCTTTTCCTCTGAGGGTACAGAATAGTGTTGAACAAGGTTCTGTGGGCCTGGGCCAGGTCCCAGCACACTGCAGTGATTTGTGCCTCTCTCGAACTGCCAGCATGACAGCACACCTTTTTCTGGATATTTTACTAGTTTTTCAGGATGCTACGCTTGTTCAGAGTTGAAATTCCAGTATGTTGGAGGTAACCACACTCATAGGCGCTTTCCCATACTACTTCACACACCCTGCCACTCATAGCTATCCATGCTCTAGGCACATCTCCGGGTGATGTTCTTAAACATTATTAACCTTAAACAAGACCTGAAACACATTCAGCAACATGTTGGTTCACAGCACCATGCCAGAATTCCAGAAGCCAGAAGGGTTTGGACAACGCTCTCAGGCATGTGCTGTGACTCTTCAGGCTGTCCTGTGCAGGGCCAGGAGTTGGACTTGAGGGTCCCTGTGAGTCCCTTCCAACTCAGATATTCTATGATTCTGTGATGAGGACCAGGTTGATTTCAGGTGCATAAGGATATTAAAAGTCTTTCAAATTCTCAAACATTACTTTAGTCAGCCTAGAGAAGACATCGGGAGGGAGATGTAGGAAAGGTGCAGTTACCAACAGTTCCCAGTGGATGGCTCCCGAAGTACTCAGGGAGTAGCAGCGCTCCGTGCAGGCACCAGATTTGCTTCATGGCCAGCGATTCCATGGTGTCATAAGCCGCTGCTGCAAAGAACCCAATGATAACATTTGCCCAGGCCCCGAAGACATAAATATCACCAGGGGGAGCACCTACAGTAAGGTGTTAAAAATCACACCCTGATAACAAGTGCAAATCTATATTGTCACATCTACTATTACACTAGTACAATGAGTTCTTATAACAAATTCAGTTTAACAACTTCTGCTCTGACCTGTCATTCTCTCTCAACCCTTTGTGCTCGTGTTGTGTGCCAAAAAGGACTGTTGTCCTTTGACCCCAGCAGACAGCCACGTACCATGCAGCCATTCACTCATTCCCCACCCAGCCATGGGATGGGGAAGAGATCAGGAAAAAAATAAAAATTTGTGGGATGAGATAAGAACAGTTTAATAATTGAAACAAAGTAAAATGTAACAATAGTGAAGATATAATAATGATTGTAGTGGAAAAACGTAGGGATAAAACCCAAGAAAGACAAGTGCTGCGCAACACAGTTGCTCACCACCTGCTGACTGATGCCCTGCCCATCCCACAGCAGTGCCTGGCATTCCTCAGTAAAGTCCCTCCAGTTTACATACGGAGCATGACATTTTATGGTATGGAATACCCCTTTGACCAGTTTGGGTCAGCATTCCTGGTGCATTGCCCCTTGCAGTTTCTTGTACAGTTGTTCATTGGCAGAGGACAGGACACTGAAAAGTTCTTAATTCAGGGTAAGCACTGCTGAACAACTGAAATAACAGTTTGTTACCATTGTTATTCTCACAGAAAATCCAAAATGCAGCACTGCACCAGTTACTAAGAAGGAAATTACTTCTATCCCAGCTGAACCCAAAACGAGTATACCAGCTTTCACCCTGACTAAATTCGCTTCGTCAGACTAATTTAATTAATAACTGGCAGGGTGTGTAGAAAACTAAGTGCACTTTTGAATTTGTGCTTGTAGCACTTCTGCTGTAACAAATAGGTCCAAATACACTATGGGCACAAGCTGAAGGTATCCAGGGTCTGTAGCCCAGGTTAGCCAGCAGTCATAATGCAATGTTATGTTTTGTTCTGCCTCTGGAGACAAACAGTTACAACTAATAGCAACTGGTTATAATAAATTCAAAATGAATTTTTATTAAGTTGGGGCTTTTTGCCTGTTTTAGGAATGTTAAATTGAAACTGAATGGAAAAGAAATGTGATTCCTTGCCTTTGTGTTTTGTATGAGGGCAGGGTATTCTCTTCTATTGTTTGCTGGTTTTTACTGGATGAAATTTGAGAACTGAAGCAGTGCTTGGGTGGTCACAGTAGCTGCAGATCTTGAGTTTAACATGCTGAGCAGTGTTATAAGTGCCAGCAGTGTCTGCTTGTGTGACCTATTTCCTTGAACTCTGGAGCTGCTGGTAGTAGAGGGGTCAACATTTTGGAGATGTGGGTCGCAGCAGGCCACTGATGTGTGGGATTTTACAGGTGACATCTTCTTGGTGCGTGGAGGGATGCGTGCAGTGGAATTCAAAGTGGTGGAGACAGATCCAAGCCCGTACTGCATAGTGGCTCCAGACACAGTGATCCATTGTGAAGGAGAGCCCATCAAACGAGAGGTGAGCAGAACCCTGACATGTGATTTTTCTGCTGAATCTCCTCTGTCCAAAGTCTGTTTCTGTGGCAGTGCTTGAGGACAGCAGAGTTTGCAGTTCCAGTTTTGCCATTTTGCGTGTTGAGCATAATGGTTAGAAACTCTGGTTTCAGGAGATGAGCTGCTGCTGAAGGTAGTCAGAGAAATGTACTTCCAGTGCCGTTCCTCTTGTCCTGAAGGCAACCAGGGTATAGGGTTGCTGTTGAGATGCCATGCTTTGGCAGCAGATCTTCTGCATCTGCTTCCATATGCCTCATGCTGGGCTTAAATGCATCTTTTAATTCCAGTGTTCCCTTGATCCATAGAAGGGAGAGCTTACAATGTTGCTAAATGTCATGCCATGAGACAAGAATGCAACTGGTACTTTTTCACTGAGAAATTTGAAATCCCAGAATGGTTGACTTTAAAAAACAAAAATGTTTCCCCAGTCCCTTAAGATGTCTAGTGTTACGTGTTGCAGCCTTGAGGCAGCCTGAGGGGCCTGTCTGACAGGTCTTGGCCACTTGGCTGTTTCAGAGTAGGAAATGAGCTAAGGTGGATGCATACTTCATAGAGTAAATGCCCATTTTTTGCTTGAAAAGAGTGTGTGCTGGTTTGCGATTGGCTGCCTTCACCTCTGTGACCCTTGTGAGACTGCATCTGGGCACCCCATGAATCCAGTCTGACTCCTTCAGGACAGATAGGAGCAGACTCAGCCAAGGCTTCCAAAGTGGTGAGCAGGAGGTCAGAATGAATGAGGAGGGACTGGGATCATGGAATGATGCAGCTTGGATAAGGGAAGGCAAAGGGGCAGACTTGACTTGCAAGTGCCTGGTGGGAAGGGATAGATGACCAAGATCTTCTGAGAGCTGTACCCAGGGACAGGACTGGAAACATTGGTGTAAGCTGGACCAAGGGAAATTCCCAGTACATGCTCAGAAAAGTATTTCTTCCAGCCCTGGAGTACAGCCCAGACAGAACAGGAATATCCAAACCTGGAGTCCTTCAGTGTTTGATAGGTCCAGCCCTTGAGAGACCTGCTTGAGGTAGCTGAGGCTTGGCCTGAGTGTCTCTGAGATTCCAGACTGTGTTATTTTATTTTAATGTGGCCTAACATTACAGATAACTGAGGCCAATATAGGTTTGTACAGCTGAATGAATGGACGCTGTGAAGAAAGAGTTTGTGAAAGTTGCTCTTACCCATGTGTCTGAATCTTAACATTCTGTGCTAATTGGAGTCAGTCCCAAAAGACAATGCTGAGAAGTGTATGTCAGATAGAGTATGTCAGGTAGTTAGACATAGGCACTTACTGTTTGAGGAGAAAGTATTTTATACTGACATTGTCTCTTGTTACTTCTGTTAGCCACATCAAAGGGTCACAAAGCTTGTCTTGTGCTAGAGTCTGTAGGGAACATGGCAGCAGAGAGTGTCATTCCTGAAGGTGGGCTTCAGTGAAGTCTGAGTACGTGCAGGCAATTCCCTTTGTCTGGGAAGACAGAGCTAAGAAACAATTGTAGAAGACACTAGGAAAACTTGAAAGTGAGAATCTCAAGACAGGCAAGAAATCTCTGTGAGGAAAAATCCATACTCCTGGCTTCTGTAAACTGGGAGGGGTTGTTGAATTATTGTTTTTTCTCAAATGTTTAATGTATTTCCTTCCTGGTAGGATGAAGAGGAGTCTCTGAATGAAGTGGGCTATGATGACATTGGTGGCTGCCGGAAGCAGCTGGCTCAAATCAAAGAGATGGTGGAGCTGCCCCTCCGACACCCTGCTCTCTTCAAGGCCATAGGGGTGAAGGTATGTCCCCACGTGCACCTGGTGGTTGAGTGGGTCTCTCCACGATGGAGCCTTAGGAGGCATCATACAGGGGAATAAGTAATTTGTGTTAGCTTTTTTTTTTTTTTCTTTTTTTAAATTTTTATTTTAATGCTGGTGTTAGAAAAGTATTTGCTTACGTGTTCTGGACACAGACTGAAGTGCTGGCAGCTTGTAAAGGGAGTGATGCTTTGAATCAGCGCTGCCAGTTACTGGCAAGGCTTTTGTTGTGTGTTGTGCGAAGTAGTAAGGGTGTTGATAGCAGTGCTGGGATGGCAGCTGTTGCATGAGTTTGCATCACAATTTCAGACTGGCTTTGTCAAATGCTTTCTGTTTCACTGTGAAGCTATATAAGCATTCACATACTCATGACTTAAGTCCCTTGCCTTTGTCCTCAGCCTCCACGTGGGATCCTGCTGTATGGTCCTCCTGGCACTGGTAAAACACTGATTGCCCGAGCAGTGGCCAACGAAACAGGGGCTTTCTTCTTTCTGATCAATGGTAAGGTTTGTGGCTGCTTTGACCCCAGATCTGCTGTGTGTGCATTCATCCATCTTAAGGTACAGAATGATGTTATGTTAATAGGGCTTGTAGAGCCACATTGTCTCCTTGACATCCTTCCTTACCCTTTCAAGTGGGCCTCTGGAGACACTTGGAGGCCATTTATGTGGAAACATCTGTAGTGGTGCTTCCCTGAGGCTTAATTGTGTTGTAGCAGGATGCTTGGAAGATTGTGCTGCTACACAGGGATTTGGAGTCTGTCTGTCTGTTCATTTGTGTTGGTGAGGGCAGAGCTGGCAAGGCTTCTGTTCCTACAATGTTCCATTCAGAAAAGAAGCTGCTGTTTAATGTAATATTAATTGGAACGAACTTCCCTGGAAGCTATAATGAGTTCCTTGGGACTTTGCTACAAGTGACAGGACTCCTATTGATAACTCCTTTGCAGCAGCTGAGGTGGCTACGAGCTGCTACCTAGTAAGGATCAAATTCTGAATTTTCTGCGCTGCTTTTCTGTCATATTTTATTCAGTGGTGGAATAACTGAACATTTTTATGGAAGGAGTGCAGCTTTTCTTCTCTGATTTCAATCACATAGACCCGTGACAATCATAGCAAAGGAGAATATAACAGCACAGCAGTGACCAGCAGTAGGGAAGTGACTTTCTTTGTATTTCAAGATAGTTGATGTAGATGGGCTTGTTTTAGCCATATGTCACCCTTGTCGTACTTCCTCAAGTGTTTGGAAGCTGTCCCTGAATGCTAATGCACCAGACGTTTCTTCAGACACTTGTACATCTATTGCATAATAAAAATAACGTTGTCAGAGTTAGCAATGCATTCTCTATCTGCTCATCTGAACCCTGAGCTGCAGGCAGTGTTGTAGACAGAGCTGGTGTGAACTGGTGAGTTATCTGTAATGAAACAAAGTACCTGCCCGCACCTCTGGCACTGCAGCCTGGAAACTTAGTGCTTCTGAGGGTCGGGTTTCTCTTTCGTGGTTCCTTTAGGAGCATGGTTTCTCTTCATCACCACTCCCATCAGCATGATGCAGAAATCTGTAAAACCAGAATAAACCTGCATTAGTGTTCAGCAGTTGTTGGAGATGTCAGGGGAATGCTGTCCTTCCTTTTGGGATCAATGTTTTTGCACACTTATTTTTTATTTAACCTTTGCGAGGAGATGGGGATTGTGGTTTTGTTTGTGTTTAGTTGGTTTTGTTTTTTAAACTCATTTATAGGATCATACAAAGGTGAATATGTATATGTGTCATATCAGCTAAAGGTGGCTTCATAGAGCTTTTTCCCCCTCCAGACCCTAATAATTCATCACTATATAATTTGATTGCTTCTCTTGCAAGCTAGGACTGGCATTAACTGTGTGTGGTGGCACATTACAGAGAAGCTCACCAAGTGTGAAATAGGGTAAGGAAAGAGGCAGCTACAGGTAGCTCATTGACTAGTGCTGCATTCTCTTAGAGTAAACTGAAAACACCAAAATAATCATAGAAAGTAATTCTGCATGCTGGTCTTGCCTTTCAGTGGCAGATTTAGTGAACTTGATTGATAGTATTTGCTTTGGCTTGAAGTATAGATTGTCCCATTGGTTGTGGTATTAAAAAAATTCAGCTGCATGTTTTTGGGGCTAGCTGCCTCTTCTAGTTGCCACAATGTTGCTGTTTTTTAGGTCCTGAGATCATGAGCAAGCTGGCTGGTGAGTCTGAGAGCAACCTGAGGAAAGCCTTTGAGGAAGCAGAGAAGAACGCTCCTGCCATCATCTTCATTGATGAGCTGGATGCCATTGCACCCAAAAGAGAGAAGGTAAAGAGAGCCTCTAGGAGGTAAAGCAGCATGTCCTTTTTGATAGCAGCTGGCACAAACCTTTGCATTTGACTGCAGGGTAAAACAGTACTTACTTAATGCCTCATTTCAGCTGGGCATGAGAAGGATCAGATACAGTTCATGATCGTTACCATCTTTTGACCCTTGTACTTGCCTGGCTCCCATGCTGTTGGTGTAACCAGTGCTTTCTCTCTGCACAGACACATGGGGAGGTGGAACGTCGCATCGTGTCTCAGCTGCTGACCCTTATGGACGGGCTGAAGCAGAGAGCACATGTGATTGTGATGGCAGCCACCAACAGACCGAACAGCATCGACCCAGCGCTCAGGCGATTCGGTAACCGCCACTGCCACCTCTTGTCGTGTGTCACATCCTTTGTCACAGGCCATGCTTCAGGGACCCCAGGAGGACTGAGCAGAAATTAATGCTAAACATTTTCTCTGTGTTACATAAACTCTTGCTGTGTCTCCAGCTGCTTGCTAGGAATTAATTTCTAGGCTTCCGGCCGTTGTTGCCATTTTCTGTGCCATGCTAGTTGAGTGCTTGTAGAAATAATACTTTGGAGTGGAAAAGTGTGCTAGCCTCTATTAGGTGAAGCTATTTCAGGACACTCTTAAGGAGTAAGTGCCTGAGGGGATGTTCATGCCTTAGAGTGCAGAAAGCTCTGAATGATCTGATTGTCTTATTAATGGGAAATACAGTGGTTTCTGAGATTCAGGTTTTCAAAACGTTGCATGGGGAATGAATGTCTGGTGTATGACCCATTGGTAGAGTCTGTAATAGCAAACCTGTCAAGTGTGCAGGTGGAAATGGCCTCTTAAATGTGTAGTGAGGCATTTGAAAGCACAGCTGTGGCTAGAGGAAAAATACAGGTGTACATACCTAAGTTAATATTGCAGCAATACTCTGGTTTACTGCCTCTCCAGGTTCATGTGTTTGACTACTTGGGTACTGCTCTGAAAGTTCTGAATTATCTCTCAGTATTTGTGAATTTTTGTGATGAGGACACAAAGGTAGAAATAAACAAAAATTTGTAATGGTGTGTTGATCTGGGGAAGGATAATTTCCTAAAAGTGAGGCTTAGAAAAAAAAATAGTTATTAAATGGGCAATGCTGTGTCATATAATCCTGAACTCTAGATAATACAATAGTCTTACTTTCCTTGAGTGGCTAAAGCCTTTCCTTCTCCTCTGATCTGTCTCTGCTACTGTGCTGATAAGATACTGCAGAGAAACCCAAAGCCCTGGCATTTTCTGAAATTGTTTGTGGGATGTCATCACGTTGTTCAGTCAAAGGAAGGCAGCAACTGCAACTTCTCTACTGTGCAGAGTCAGCAACTCAACAAGTGTTTGTACTCCCCAGGTCGCTTTGACAGAGAGGTAGATATTGGTATCCCAGATGCCACTGGCCGCCTGGAGATCCTGCAGATCCACACAAAAAATATGAAACTTGCTGATGATGTGGATCTGGAACAGGTGAGTAGTGTGCTATTAGGAAAGCTTGTCTCATTCCCAGTGTTCTTGTTTTGTAGTGGGAGAGGTGTTAAAGCCTGACTGTATAAATATAGTTGCTCAATTAGGACAGCATGAAACCATATGAATGTGTGGTCTCTGGGGTTCCTTCTGACTAATTTACCAGTGACCAAAGATCCTCACTCACTAATCAAGAATGGCATGGCTAAGTGAAACAAATGTGTATCATTCCAATCTGGAGATGCCTTGCCACTGTCCTGTGTTTGTGCGCTCCTTTAAAAGGGCAGCAGACCTGAAACAGCTCCCACAAAGCTATGTAAGCATTGTGGTGTCACTGGACATCACCTGTAAGCTGGATGGTTCCTGTCATCTCTCTTCTGAATGAAGAACTGCAGTCCTCAGGGTTATTTTTCTGCACACCATCTGAATTCCCGATGCAGTTTTGATCTCTGGTAGGCAGTGGAAGAGCAGTGTCTGCCTGTTGAACATGTGGTAGCACTTGTCTTGGATCTGTAGCAAAGCCCTGGTGTTGCTGTCCACCAGAGCTTTAGCTTTGCTGCACCTGCCAGCGAGGGACACTGACCTTGCTTGTATCCCTGTGAGTCATAGTGCTCTTCTTTCAGGTGGCAAACGAGACCCATGGCCATGTTGGTGCCGACTTGGCTGCCCTTTGCTCAGAAGCTGCTCTTCAGGCTATCAGAAAGAAGATGGATCTCATAGACCTAGAAGATGAAACCATCGATGCTGAAGTGATGAACTCACTGGCTGTGACCATGGATGACTTCAGGGTAATGCACAAGTGCCCCTCTTTCTTCTGGGTGCAATTAATTGCTTCTCTGAAGCAAGTAAACATAACATGCTAGAATTCATATAATGCTATTTCTTTTAATGACAGTGGGCTCTGAGCCAGAGCAACCCTTCTGCTCTCCGTGAGACTGTGGTGGAGGTGCCACAAGTCACCTGGGAAGATATTGGTGGTCTAGAAGATGTAAAGAGGGAATTACAGGAGCTTGTACAGGTAAGGCTTTATAAAAGATTTTTTGCTGAGCCAGATTGAAAAATAATTATAATAATAAAATCCAGAATGTCTTTCAGTTTTCTGTTTGGGCTGCGAACAGGGTAAATGCAGGGGTTTTATGGTATCTGCTTGTAATGGACTATAAATACCATGCTGTTCCATCTTAGTGAACTTGTAGAGGAAGGTGCTGGGAAGAAGCATCAGACTTCCCTGAGCTGAGTCTACAGTGACGTTTTGGGTGGGTGTTGTGCAACATGCAGAAAGCCACAGTTCTGCTTCTCTAAAGTGGAGACAGGATTGGGACCACTGCTGAGAACCATCTCCCATGGTGGCTTTATCTGACAGGCAGTGGATGAAGGTGCTCATACAGAGAGCCTCTGAAGGGCTTCCCATCAGCCTTAGCTCAGGGACAGGTGAGAGGTAATTGTGAAGCCCTCCACAAAGGGAAAGACTGTGACAAAAAGTCATGAGTGGTCTGTGGAAACTGCAGGTGTCTGCATTGGTATGGTTTGTCTGGCTACATTCTTTCAGTTGGCACTGTAGAAACATCCTGTCATCCTGTAAATAATAGAATATAAATTTTCAATCTAATTTTCTGATGTTAAAATCTATCACCTGTCTGGGTCTGACCTGGTTGCTGAGGATAAAGGCTCACATCAGACACCTTGTCTGTCTCTGGAGAGCAGAACAAATAGGTTAGGTAATGAGCTGTTCTCTTTTGCTTCTGCAGGGCAGAGTGAACCTGAGGTTAACTGTGCTGGAAAACTACCCGAACTCGTACTTGGTTCCTAGAGATAAATAGATTATGTAGGGCAGCTTTCCAGCTTAGCCATGGTGTTGTTATAAAAATGGACCAATGTCCACTCAAAAACAGCAGTGGCACCAGACAGTTTGTTGTGTTTAACCCACCAGAAATCTCAAGTGGTGTTCTTCTAGGTAGAGAACAAAAACTGACTAAGGGAAAGGTGTCCTTGCCCATGGCAGAAGATTTGGGCTGGATGACCTTTTGAGGGTCCCTTCCCACCCAAACTGTTTAGTGCTTTGAAGGTACAGCCTGTTGTGGCTCGTCACAAGGTTTGGTTTTTGTTTTCCTTCAGTATCCTGTGGAGCACCCAGACAAGTTCCTCAAATTTGGCATGACCCCATCAAAAGGGGTTCTCTTCTATGGGCCACCTGGTTGTGGTAAGACGCTGCTGGCCAAAGCCATTGCCAACGAATGCCAGGCAAACTTCATTTCCATCAAGGGGCCAGAATTGCTCACCATGTGGTTTGGCGAGTCTGAAGCGAACGTGCGTGAGATCTTTGACAAGGTAAGTGTTTCCTCTACTCCCTGTGCTGCCTCAGAACTTTGTCTCCACTGCATCTGTCTTACTGGCCTGGTTCTTGTTTTGTTTGTGTCTTCAGTGTTTTCCCCACTTGCACTGAGAGCAGGAGCTGCTTTCCTGGTGTTGGGGTATTAATCTTCTTTATCAACATAGCAGTTGAAACTGTTTTCTCTGACTGCAATTGGCATCTGTTTTGAGAGGCTGATAAATGTCCCAGTGCCTTTGGGTTAGGATGGCACAGGTACACCCCACATCCCTGTAAACTTACCTTAGCACCTCATTAGCCATCACCATCTACAGATTTTCAGAATATCCTGTGGATCCTTTTCCTACAGTATACACGGCTTGAAAAGGGGCTCACTCCTTCCCAGTTGCCCCATAGTGTCATCTCTGGTCCCAGAAAATGTCTGCATGAATTATCTGGGAATCCTTGCTCTTGTGGTCAGGGATGATGCTACTAGAAAAGAGGTGGAGAGTAAGAGAGAAAAATGTAGATGGGAAGGAATGTCAGGCCATCTAGTCCAGCTGTTTTTCCAGAGCAGGGAGATAACTCAGAAATTCAGTGGGGGTGCCCAATGCCTCGTATTCTGGACACGTGTGAAGGCTGGAGAATCTCTGACCTCGCTGGGCCTGTGTGCTGGTGTTGGAGTGCTCTCATTGCTAACAATTTTTTTCATATTTATCACCTGGATTTTCCCTGCAGCTCTTTGTGCCTTTGATCTCTCCTCCTCTCACTGCACACTGTGAAGAAAGATCCAGCTCCCTTTCCCTGTAACTGTGCATTAGGTACCTGAAGACAATGATTGGATTTCCCCCTTCCATTGGGTGTCTTGCCTGCTGGAGTGCCTGAATAACCCATTAACCTCAGGTCCTACAGGGAGAGTTCTAGCCCAGCAAAACAGCTCCAGTTTTCCCTCTGGGCATTGGAGTTTGTACTCTTCTGCCTGGTTCACAGTCCTCCCACTTTGGCAAAAACCAGCTTGTTGTTCAGGAGAATTTAATGGAGGGTTTGTGTGGTTGGGCACTGCTCTGAAGCAGCTCTTCCAAGCTCTCCTTGTAGCAGCAGCACTCTGGTACTCCTCTGAGCTGTGTAATGGTAGGGAAGGCTTAGTGTGAAGGCAGCGTGCTCCTTGTCAGGTGGTGTTAGCATGGAATAATGGTTCCCACTGCTTTCTACAGGCTCGCCAAGCAGCCCCTTGTGTGCTCTTCTTTGATGAGCTGGACTCCATTGCCAAGGCCCGAGGTGGGAATATCGGCGATGGCGGCGGTGCCGCAGACCGTGTCATCAACCAGATCCTGACAGAGATGGACGGCATGTCCACCAAGAAGAATGTCTTCATCATTGGTGCCACTAACAGGCCAGACATCATTGACCCAGCCATCCTGCGCCCTGGCCGCCTGGATCAGCTCATCTACATCCCCCTGCCCGATGAGAAGTCACGGGTTGCAATTCTTAAGGCCAACCTGAGGAAATCACCAGTTGCTAAGGTAGGATCTGTGCCTTGACTGCATCTGGCTTGAGTTTGCTGTGTGCTGCTCCTGTTCCTCACAGGCTGGGGACAGCACAAAGGCCTGGAGGCTGATCCGTGTGGTGGGTTGGAAGAAGTTTGAGCTCTGAGGCTTGATATCAACAAAGCCAGGTGCCGGTGTGCAGGCACAGCAGGTCTTTGTCACATAGTGGAGTTCTGCTCAGTGCAAGATTAGAAAAGCCTGTTATGGCAAGACGGAAAAAGTTCTTGTACTCTGAAAAAAAAAAAGCAGAACACAGGGTTGGGAAATTGAAATTGAAGAGGAGCCATTGCAGTGAGTTGTTGCTGAACCCTGTCACAGACAAGAACTGGAGAGGCAATAATGCAGCTGAGAGTAAAATCAGAGAAAAGCAGACATCAAGTGAGAGCCCAAGCCTTTTTATGCCAAGCTTACCTTATTTAGGTGCTGTTCAGAAGGAAAGTTTCAGAGGAGGTTGCAGTAATACCCTCTCAGCTGAGAGGGAGGAGAAGGTGCTCAGTTGTCGTGGTCTGCCTGTGCCCCATCTCTATTTCCAGTCTGATGGTGTTTTGTGTGACTCCTCATGCTGAGACCTGAGCAAATCATATCATATCCTAAATCTGCAAGTGCAGAGGCATTTACAGCCACTCTGTGGATTCCTGGTGGGTGTGAGGAGCATAGCCTGCTTTTGTGTGGGGCTAACTTTTTCCAAAAACAAGAACCTTATCAGCTGATCTTTCCAAAATTGTCCATAGTTAAGGCAGCACCTTGGGATCTGAAGACACCTCTCTGTCACCTGACGATGAGGTGTTAAGGAAAGGCTTCTGTTGCTTTGGTGTTTTTCACTAGGATGTTGACCTGGATTTCCTGGCTAAGATGACCAATGGCTTTTCGGGGGCTGACCTGACAGAGATTTGCCAGCGTGCCTGCAAACTGGCCATCCGCGAGTCCATCGAGAGCGAGATCAGGCGAGAGCGCGAGCGGCAGACCAACCCCTCTGCCATGGTGAGTGGGGCTCACGTGTGCCAGGCATGATGTGTTCCCCTGTCATCCTCAGGGATGAGTGGGTTCCTCTGCAGAGTGTGGAGCTGAAGCATTTCACTCTCATCTTGTGGGAGGTTGAGGACCCTCCCAGGGTGCCTCATGGTCAGCACCTGCTGCAGCCCTGACTCATGTGTGCCTCTCCAGCCCTGGCCTTGGTGGGTGTTGGAGCATCCTGGCTGTGGATGGCCGTGGGGCACATGGAGCTTGGGCACACAGCTCACCCGGTCCCTCTGTCCTGCTGCAGGAGGTAGAGGAGGATGACCCGGTTCCTGAGATCCGCAGGGATCACTTTGAGGAGGCCATGCGCTTTGCTCGCCGCTCTGTCAGTGACAACGACATCAGGAAATACGAGATGTTTGCACAGACCCTACAGCAGAGCCGTGGCTTTGGCAGCTTCAGGTACCTGTGGGGTTTGAAGAGTGGGCAGCACTGAGGCAGCTTTCTGATGGTTCCCGGGCAGCAATCCAGTTTTCCACCCTGATTTCCCGTTCCCCCCAGCTCAAACAGCAGCCAGTACACAGCGTGGTGGGTGTAGGCTGTACTGCAGGTCTGTTGTACCTGCCCTGTTAGTGGTCCTCAAGTCCAACAACCCTTTTTCCTTTAACACAAGCAACTGCCAGCATCTGTGAGCCCTTTGTCCTTCCCCAAGGCCTCATCTCCTTCCTCCTGTCCGTCCTACCTGTCAGCAGGGGTTGGTGCAGAGGGAGGGGATGGTGCTGAGCTGCAACAAGGCTTTTGAACAGCCTCTCTTCTCTCCTCTCCTGCACTGCTGCACACAGGTTCCCATCAGGCAACCAGGGCGGCACTGGTCCGAGCCAAGGCACAGGAGGTGGCAGCGGGGGCAATGTGTACAGCGAAGACAATGATGACGATCTCTACGGTTAACACGCTGTCCTCAGTGGACCAAACTCCACACCAGGCCACGTTGTACAGGGAAAAATCCAATGTTCAGTGGACTCTTGGCTTCTTCATTCCTCAGTCAGAACAGTGTAGCTGCACATCAGACTTTGTACAGGGAATGGTTTCTGCAAACACAAATCCACAGCGGTGTTCAGTTGGGAGGCAGACAGTCAATTAACAAGGAAGGGGAACTGACTTAATTTCTGAGAAATTTCTGTTCTAGTTTATGTGGCAGAATCAGCAGCTTTAGCAAAGGGTACAACGCTAGCCTGTATTAAAAAAAATAAACTCCCACAAAAAATAATAAAAAAAATTAATAAAAATCCCACAAAACTCTAGCCAGGCCATGGCAGTTCCTTTGTGTGGTGCTGGCACCACCTAAACCTGTGTCTCTGGTGCTGTCTGAGCACTCCTTGCTCCAGTGGAGTCTGTCTGCACGTGTGCTTTCCTGCTGTGCACAGGGCTGCTTCTCGTGCTTAACATTAAGCTCTTAGCTCTGTTAATGGGAAAAATGGCTTTGGCAGGGTCCTTGGCAGGAACCACTGGGTAAGAGCCTGGCAGTGGGTACCTGGTGTTGTTTCTCCAAGGCTGGCCATGAGCTGTCAGATCTGGTGCTTTGGCTCTGCAGGAAAGGACCTCTCCAGCGAGCCCTGTCTCTTCCAGGAACTCAGGGCACTCAGGCTGTCTCTGGGGTGTGTAGTGCAGTGTGACACCACCATGGTTAGGGGAGGCGGAGTTTCAGCACATTCCGTGTGTCCCACTGGCTTTCTGTCTTGGGTCTCTCATGCCAGCTGGCCTTGTGTTGTGTGCCAGACCCAGTAGTTGGGTTCTGATCATGGTTTTTCCTTTTCACCTCTTCTGCCTCAATGCCTTGGTTCTTCTTTCTCTGAATGGAAGAATGTGCCACTGCTGTATTTGCTTGGTTTATGTCAGGGAAACCCTGGGTCTGGTCCCAGGGAGCAGGAGCAGGATGCTCCCATCCTGGATACAGCACTGGCTTGAGGATGCACAGAGCACCAGGTACTGTTGGCTTTTAGGGGGTGCACAAGCTGAGAGTTTCTGCTAAGAGGGTGAAATGCAGTTTGTGTGGCAGGACCTGTCCCCAGACCTTTGGGGCTGAGCCATGACAGGGGGGGTCAAGTTGTGGGATTTTTGCCCCAAAGCCCAAGAGATCTTGGAGGGCTCCATTGAACCAGCTCAGTTTAAGGGGTGGGGGGGACTGTGCATGAGTGGGGGTTTGTATAGCAGTAGGGATAAACATGCTGGAATCGGGAACGCTGTGTTGAAATAGCACAGCCTTCTGTGGGGGCAGGAGGCAGCGCGGGCCCCGGGGAGGGTGGGCAGGGAGCTCAGGTGCGCTGTCCTACTTGGGAACTGTCTGCTGGCACAGCTCTCCTGTCCTCACACCACCTCTGCTACGGAAATCGCTACTGCGGGAACGCCTCTGGCAGTGGTCTGAGGGTGGGAGGGCCGGTGCTTCCCCATCCCACTCCATTTTTGGGTTCAATACCACCCACAACTGTTTCCCTCCACTCTGGGGCCGTTTATCCTCTCTGAGCTCTGCAGTGACACAAATGCTGGCTTTTCTGTTGTGCCCTGAGAGAAACAGTTCCAGCCTCCAGGGAAAACAAGCCAGCAGCTTCTGGCCACCTGGGACAGGGGAAAGGAATTCTCTGCCAGGAGTTTTCAGTGCATTCCCAAAGCCTTCCTCAGCTCAGGCAGCCGTGGAGCTCTCCCTGCAAGTGTGGCAGCATCACCACCCAGCAAGTGTAGGGGCAGATCAATCCTGGCATCTCTGCTTTGTAGGCTGGGGCAGGGAAGGTGTGGGATGGTGGGGTGAGTGCCCCAGCTCCTGGCAGCCCAGATTGTCCCCACTGCCACTCCTAATTACAAACACTAATTTAATCCAGTAGGAGGGCTGGAAAACCTCGTCTTTCTTCCTTGCCACCTGCTGGACATGGCACCTGGTGAGGACCAACAGGAGTTCCAAGAGCATCTGCCCCCACACCCTGTAAGCCTGCTGGTGGGCTGAGGGGTCCTCCAGATCAGCACCTACAGCAGCTGGGGAGCTTGGCTTTGCTGCCCCCTCCTCGTGAACCCCAGCAGCCCCAGGAAGGCAGTTGGTTTTGAGAACTGATTTTGTCCCCAGTCTGTGACCCTTTCCAGGCCCTCCCCCTCCCAGATGAGACCCCTGGCAAGAGCCTTTGTGGAGCACCCTACTCCCCTGCCCAGCTCATTGCTGGGGCGACTGGGCAGCCCCCACTGGTGCTGGGGGAGGAAGAGGCTGTTGGCTCAGGCTTGCCCTGGATTTTGTGGGATTAGTGAAGGGGCAGCTGAGGGCACACCTTTTTTTGCCATCCTGATTGGCATCTCCCTGTGCCCCACTGGGTTCTGCCTGTGGTCCCGCACCTCACTCCCAGCCAGGTCCCATGGGAACCTCTCAGGGGCCACAGTCCAACCACACTGGGTGCAGGATGGGAGACCCCCTCCCTGACACAGTGCTGGGGTTGGAGGCTGGTCCCTGATCCAAGGGACTGGGACCCTCCTGCAGCATTCCAAAATCCTTTGGGCCCAGCAGGTGCTCCTGTCAGCAAAGAGCCATGCAGTGGCCTGGCTCAGCAGGTCCCCATCCCACTGCAGTCCAAGCCTGAATGTGCCATGGGCATCCCTGCTCCATGGGCATCTCTGGCACCCAGGACATCTCCTCCCCTGACACCCCCTTGGCCCACATGCATCCCCTGCCCCTGGCTATCCTAATCTCCAGGGCATCCCCCTACTGCAGACATTCTTCCTCCATGAGTATCCCCTGCACTATGGATGTGTCCTCACTACTGACATCTCCTGCCCTGTGGGCATCCCTTCCTCATGGATGGTCCTACTTCAAGGGCTTCCCCTCCTCTTGAGGTTTGAACCCATCTGGCAGTGAAGTGCCACACAGCAGCTCATTCACACCCCACTCTCCCCTAGTTTATGTAATGGGCATGATGTTTCATGGTGTGGAACATCTCTTTGGCCAGTTTGGGTCAGCTCTCCTGGCCCTGCTCCCTTCTGGCTTCTCATGCACCTGCTTGCTGGCAGAGCATGGGATATTGGAGTTCTTTTGTTCCTGAGAATGGGTTCTGCCCTGTGTAACTCGATGGCTTTATGGTGCACCACTACCTGCTGGAGCCTTATGCTCCTGTAGGTCTGATATTCCAGGCCATCGGATCAACAGAGTCTAGTAAACCCAGGTGTCCTCTATTCCTCCTGGGTAGAGTCAGGGCCCTGCTAGTCCTGGTCACTTCTTGTAGAAATGGATTAGAACTTCTCAAAAAATCATGGCATCTCCTGAGTTGGAAGGGACCCATCAGGATAATCAAGTTCAACTCCTGGCCCTGAATAGGATGCTCCAAGAGTCCCACCATGTGTCTGAGAGCATTGTGCAAACAATTCTTGAGCTCTGGCAGCCTTGGTGCTGTGACTACTGCCCTGGAGAGTCTGTTCCAGTGCCCAGTGACCCTCTGAGCAAAGAACCTTTTCCTAATATCCAACCTAAACCTCCCCTGACATGCCTTCATGCCATTCTTTCCATAGGATCAGGAGTACAGTCAGCTCGGGACACTGCCTGGAAAACTCCCTCTGGAGCCTGTGCAGCAACTTTTGTGGAAGAACCCTCATTTGTGATTGTTTTCCTTTGCAGCTCCCACACCTGTGTCTCTAGGGTCAAGGCAGGTTTTCCATCCCACATCCTTGTGTCCTCTCCATGGTCTTGCAGGTAAAAGCTCTGGGTACCCCTATATCAGCCTCTTCACACTGGGAGAATGAAGGGCTTTCAAAGACGGAAGATAGATGTGGGTGTCCCATCCCTGGGAGTGTTCCTGGCCAGGTTGGATGGGGCTTTTTACAATCTGCTCTAGTGGAAGGTGTGTCTGCGTCTAGGAGGGGCTTGGAGTGAGATGACCTTCAAAGTCCCTTCCAGCCCAAGCCTTTCTATGAGTCTGTGATTCTGAGAAGGAAGGGAGATGTAGGAATATGTTTCTCCCATAGTTCAGCTCTCCAAAGCAAAAGGCCAGAAGTGCAGTTATTAACAATTCCCAACAGATGGCTCCCGAAATACAGAGGGGAGAGCAGTGCCGAGTGCTCGTACCAGATTTGTATCGTGAACAGAGATTCTGTTGCATTAACTATTTGATGGGCTGGGGCCAGTTGTGTGAGGCTCAACAAGGCCAAGTGCTGGGTTCTGCCCTCGGGTCACAACAACCCCCTGCAGCGCTCCAGGCTGGGACAGAGGGGCTGGAAAACTGCCCGGCAGGAAAGGACATGAGGGTGTGCTGGTCATCAGTGGCTGAACATGAGGCAGAGAGTGCCCAGGTGGGCAAGAAGGCCAATGGCACCTGGTCCATGCCAGCAGTAGTGTGGCCAGCAGGACCAAGGCAGTGACCATCCCCCACCACACTCTGTGCCCTGTTCTGGGCCCCTCAGTTTGGGAAGGACCTTGAGGTGCCAGAGTGAGTCCAGAGAAGGGCAACGGAGCTGGGGAAGGGTCTGGAGCACAAATCCAATGAGGATAAGCTGAGGGAGGTGGGGGGGTGGTGCTTAGCCTGGAGAAAAGGAGGCTCAAGGGGGACCTTATCACTCTACAACCACGTGAAAGGAGGGTGTAGCCAGGTGGGCGTCAGGCTCTTCACTCAGGTAAAAAGTGACAGGACAAGGGGACATAGCCTCAAGTTGTGCCCTGAGAGGTTTAAGCTGGATATTAGGAAAATTTTCTTTACAGAAAGGGTTGTCAAGCACTGAAACACACTGCCCATGGCCTTGGTGGATCCCTGGCAGTATTTAAAAGATGTGTACAATAGAACTAGAGAATCACAGAATCTTTAGGCTGGAAAAGACCTCTGAGATCATCGAGTCCAACCACTAGCTTAGCACTGCCCTGTTCACCAATAAACCATGTCCCTCAAGCACTACAACTACACATTTTTTTGACACTTCCAGGGATGGTGTAGATGTGGCACTCAGAGACCTCTGTAAGCCACTACTGCAAAGAACAAGTCACGCAAGCCCCATGGAGGATGAAGGTCACCCCAGGAAACTCACACCAGGTAAAGTGCTACATCAAGGGCCTGTGAGAACACACACAGGAACTCTGAGTGCAAACCAAATGACTTTGTGACCAGCAAATGTTAAACTAGTACAGTACATGCTCATAACACATCTGGTTTAACATGCTCTGCTCAGATTGGTTGTTACTCAACAGTCCAGGCACACATCAGGCTCCAGAAAGGATGGTTGTGGTTTAACCACAGGTGACAACTAAGTACCACGCAGCCCCTCACTCATTTTCCCCCAGTTTATACACAGAGCATGGTATTCCATGGTATGGAATATCCCTTTGGCCAGTTTGGGTCAGCTCTCCTGGTCATGCTCCCTCCCAGTTCCTTCTGCACCTGCTTGCTGGCAGAGCACAGGAAACTGAAAAGTCCTCGAGCTAAAGTGAGACCTGATGAAAACATCAGCAAGTTATCAACATTGTTCTCATACTGAATCCAAAACCCAGCACTGTACTAGCTGGTAGGAAAAAAATTAACTCTTTTCCATCTAAACCCACCACTTACTTCATACCATTTACATCGTGCCAGGTCTCCTCCTTCCCAATACCCTATCACCTCTCTCGTCTTTGATATCAGTCTTTTGATCCCTTCCAGTACCTGAAGGAGCCTACAAGAAGGATGGGGAGACAAACAGTACAGGCTTCAAGCTGAAAGAGGGTGGGTTTAGATTGGATATCAGGATGAAATTATTTACTGTGAGGGTGATGAAGCCTTGATATGGGTTGCCCAGAGAAGCTGTGGAAGTGTTCAAGGCCAGTGTTCCCTGGAAGGGCTCAAGGCCAGGCTGGGTGGGGCTCTGAGCAACCGAGTCTAGTGAAAGGCGTTCCTGCCCATGGCAGAGGAGTGGGAAAAAGATGACCTTTTAGATGATCTTTAAGGCCCCTTCCAAACCAAACCACTCTGTGATTCTGTGATGGTAACACACACGTAGACACCATTCCCTTTGTCTGTGAACCACTCCTGTAAAAGTCCTTTGAGTTCATTTAGTCCATGATCTTGAGCCCCGGCTGTCCCAACAGCCTTTCAGTGCAGGAAGGATTGTGTGTGGTGGTGTCATATGTGGAAACCACTCCTGATTCCATCACCGACTTTTCTGTCAAAAGTTGGCTGGTTTCATCAAAGCTCATCTTCCATTTCTGTGGTAATGAAAGGAGACTCAGGTTCAGATCCCAAATCCAGTGATGGTGATGGGAGTATAGTGGCCATGGAAATGGTAATACGAAGTGTTACATAGTGTTCACTGACTATTCTTGCCCAAAATCCAGTCCCTTTGAGCCACACACAGGACCTGGGAGATGGGTGCAAGGCCCAAGAGATTTGGTCTCATCTCCTGTCCCTGAGGGTTGCTCCTCATGGGAGCACTGTACAAACATTCCCTGGCACCAGCAGAGCTTGTGCTGCTTGTGCAACTTGTGCCACAAGCACAACTTGTGCCACTGCCTCTTGCCCTGTCCAAGGGCCCCTCGGAGAACAGATGGGCACTGCTGTCTCTCCAGCCCCTCCGTGCAGCCAGCAAGGAGCCCTCTTCACTGACCATCCCACTGCCCTCGTCAGCCACGTCCCAGAGCCCCCAGGGGACACCAAGCCTCTCACCCCCTGCTCCTGACCCTGGCAATGTGGTCAGCACAGACCAAGCCTCTCACCCCCTGCTCCTGACCCTGGCAATGTGGTCAGCACAGCCAAGCCCATGTAGAAGGTGAGCAGCCTCTCTGTGACCAAGCAGGTCAAATACTCATTCCCATCCCCTCATTATCAGGTCCTGAAGGTCCTGCAAACAAACTTCTTCTTCCCCTCCCTGCCAGCCTGGGCACCCAGCCAGGCTGGTCATGGTGGCAGCAATGACTCTGGCACAGAATCCCACCCCTGGTGTTCCCGGAGCACAGCCCGGCGTCTCCCACCACGACACACCTGGAGCAAGTGTATTTTTCAAAATACTTCTTTATTTCTCTCAATACTGACATTACAA
>VWZG01011747.1:291080-307139 GCA_013396735.1 Grallaria varia | reverse complement strand
AAAAAAAGGAGAGGAAAAAAAAATTACAAAAAAACCCACTATAAAACATTCAGGTCTCGTTGAAACCGAGTAAAACAAATCAGCTTGCACGTGCGCGCTGGCCTGTCTTCTCACTCACGGCGTCCACCAGATTTCTCTACATCTGACTCCACAGGGACCAGTGGAGGGAGCCGGTGGCATCCCCTCGCCGGCCGCAGCAGGCGATGGATCAATCAGCGCCTCACGGGTCTCCTGGCCCCGCAGTGTAACCCTGTACAGCTGTACCCNTTTCTTTTTTTTTTTTTTAAGGGAAAAAAAAAAAAAAAAAAAAAAAGGAAGGATTCCCGGGGCGGGGAGGAAAATTTTGGCAGGGGTTTTCTTGGCAGTGCTGTGGTGAAAGAGGAGCTGTACAAAGCCAGGTCAAACACGCCTCCAGCTCCATAGCAGCCCTTTCCTGGGAAAAAAACTGGCATGAGGCAGAGTGGGCCGAGAAAGGTAAGAAATATAAAAATTCTCCTGATGGAAATCCAAAGGTTTTAAAAAAATACAGTATTTGAAAATGGAGCCACCAAGCATATTGCCTCATGCACCTCCCAGCTCCGCCCTGATGTCCAGAAACACCTCCTGAATGAATTGTCCCTGTAGAAAAATATATACACACGCCTCTCTCTTCTTATTAGAATCCCTAAGGTTGACCTGAAACACTAGTGAAACCCACAGCTCTGCTCACACTTGGCTCTGCTATTGCACCCAGATTAGTGCTACACGCACACACACCCCCACTAAGGGGGGTTGCTGTTCGTGTGGCTGAATCATCCCCCTTTCAAAAAAGCCTGGGTGCGTCAGGCCAGGATCCCCAAAACAGGCAGAGAAAAACCCTTACGAAGTTTATCTAATGAGCTCTATATATATGTATTTAAAAAATAAAAGCAGCAATGCAAACTCAACACATCTGAAAAAAGAAAGTTCCACCCTGGGCTTTCCCCCCTCCTCCTGCTGGCTGGGGCCCTGTGGGCAGCAGGTGCAGGCAGGTTCTGCCCATGGGCACTGGGGACACCCCTGGGCAGGGGCAGGAGGCTGGATGGACCATCCCCACATGCTCCGTTGTTTGGCACAGCCGAGGCTCGGTGTAGGCTTGGCACAGGAGAGTGGGCCACGGCCGGACTCGGTACCGTGGTCCCAGGTGAGAAACAGTCCGGCTACTGGGGGGGCCACCGCGGGCAGGAGCGACTGGCACCGCGGAACAGCCGGGACCCCAAACAGCAGCAAGTATCAAAGAGGGGAAGAGAAAAACCAGCAGCGGGGATGCCAGATCCTGCCGAGTCCTATTTACACTGTGCTGGACCCCGGCAAGTCCAGCCTCCTGTGGAAAGAGTGGCCTGAAAAGCAGGTGACATAAAAAACCCACGACGCAACGCACCTCCCCGGGCAAAGGGCCCACGGCTCTCACTCGTGCGAGGTGGGAAAGCCAGACCTCTGGGGAGAAAGAAAAGGTTTGGCAGCTGGGAGAGCTGTGGCAGACAGGAGACTCCCCCATTGCTGGAGTAGAAAACCAGCCAAGAAGGATGAATGGGGGTGGGTCGGGTGGGTTTTTTGGGGAAGGAAAGTAGTGTGAGGGGTTGTTTTGTTGGGTTTTTTTTGCATTTAAAAGTGCTGTGGCACCTTGGCTCTGTGTGGGCCAGGTGCTGTGGCACATGCGTTTGGAGTATTGCTGCCTTGGAGGAAAATCCCAGGGCTCTAAGAGCATGGGAGGTGCTGCTTGAGGATCTGTCTTGTCTGGGGAGCTATTCTGTCCGGGAAGCGGATTTTGAACTCCACGATCAAGTCTCCTCGCTGGCTGGGGGCCTTGGGGAAGGGCAGCCCCTCCCCACGCAGTCTCTTCACTGTCCCTGGCTTGATGATGTCGTTGCAGGGAAGTGGGATCACCCTCCCGTCGATGGTGGGAATGTTTACTGTGCAGCCGCACAAGGCCTGAGGGGAGAAGAGGGGACATGCCATCAGGTGGGGCTGACACCCCAAAGCATCATGACAACAACACCCTATCCCCCCACCGGCTGCTCCTTGGGTTAAACCACCCAGCTCCCTTTGGACGATGCCCAAGAACATTGGGTGATGTTCACCAGTCCAAGCCCAGCTCTCTGCTGGTGCCAGCCCAGTCTAACCATCATGAACTGGGCTGCAGAAGCCCTGAAGGAGAGGGGTCTCCCAGCCTCACTGGGGGAAAGACTTCCCTCCCCTCCCAGGCTCCCCAAGAGGCACCACCAGCAAGCACCCAGCCACCCACAGCAAAAGGACAATCTAAATTTAGCCCCTTTCCAGCCTCATCGTCCAGCCTCGGGCAGCCGAAAATCCAGCTGAGATCATGGGATGCCGCCATGGCTCATCAGCTGTCACTCTCTGGAGCACGCCAGCTCTGCCTGGTGCTGGGGTTATCTATAGCACAGCCTGTATCCCATCCCCACCCACAGTCCCCACAAGGCAACGCTGGCATGGGATCACAGCGCGGCCGTGGCACAGCACCGAGCATTCCGAGGAGCCGGGCTGCCAGAGGGGCTAGTTCCTGCTGCCCATCCCCATGGCAAACCCAAGAGACAGTGTTGGGGGTGCCGCCCTGCTGTATTCCAGCCTCCGGAAGCAGCCAGGGTGGTGGCTGCCTCGGCAGGCACATGCCGGCCTGCATTGGCAAGCCACGTGACACGGGAATGCAGCAAGAAAATCCTTGTGTCCTTAAATAACTCAGACAGCTCTGGCGTACATGTGGGCAGGATCATCCACAGGCTTTCAGCAAAGGCTGATGGAGAGGACTGCGGAGCGATGCTTCTGGAAGCCTCGAGCTTCCATGTGCGGGCTGGAGTGGGCTTGCCACCCTGAATTGGGTCCTGGGAGTCCCAGTCCTCCCAAAACACCTCGCAAAGGGAGGGGGAGAAGACGCAGTTGCTGTTTCTGGGGTAAGTGGGGGAATGTTCTGCATTCCCCTCCCCAGAAAAAGCCTCCAGTGGCAGAGCAGCAACAGGCACCAGGAGAAACATCTCTCCTCGTGCTGGCCTCTAGCTCAGGGATGATGGACACAGCTGAACCAGGGCTTTGCACCAGGAGGTTTGCAGTGATCTGTGCCAGAGTCAGCTGGGGGTCTCTGGTGAGTGAGGAACAGGAGAGAGGGTGATGTCTCCTTGCATGGCTCATCTGCACTGGCCTCCTCCTGGGAAAGGTGTCCTCCAGGGATGAGTTTTTCTGCCTGCAGGAGGATGCCATCACCAGCTCTGTGTGAACAGCAGGTGCTTGGCTGATCTCCAGCAGGTTGTAGGAGGGAAACAAGGGACAAACTCCTTGCATCAAGGAATTTCTGCCCTGCACTCACCCAAGGATGCCAGAACTCTCCAGCTTGCTGATGCCCACTGCTGTGTGCCACGGAGGGCTGCACGGGTTCATGGGTGCCAGTGAAAGGACATCTCCAACCACAAAATGGAAAGGAGAACAAGAAGTCCCTATGGGAACACGTGGATGGGGAAAGCAGAGGGATGTGAGCAGGAGCGGGCGGTAACAGTGAAGGCAGACGGGATCTTAATGTTTCCTTCCCAGAGCCAAGACGCAAGAATCTGAGGCGATCGCTCCTCCACCGTATGTCCCTGTTTTTTATTCCTCTTGCTCAACTTTGCTGGCATTTGGGAAACCGGTTGCTGAAATAACACCAGTCACTGCGGGAGCTACCCCGCATCCTAGAAAGTGGCTTGGTTTATCCCTAAGGATGAAATCACCCTGGGTTTGATAGCTGAGTGCTGTGCTGTGCGAGCAGAGCTTTATCTAGGTCAGCTCTGGGTCCTCCTCCGCTCGCAGTGGAGCTGACGGGGAGGACGTCGCCATCGGCCGCGTCTCAGCCGGGCGCTGATGCCGCGGATGCTTCCAGGAAGGTGATGCCAGGTAAAGGATGCAAAGTGGGATGGTGCCAAGGGCAGGCAGACACGAGGCCCTGCCAGCAGCACTCCCTCTTGCCAGAGGCAGCTGCTGGTGGAGCGCTGTCTCTCCTTCCTGCTGTGGCTTCCGACTGCAGCACACGCCTGTAATTTCAGGAAGGAAGACAACAAGTCCCTGGAGAAGCCCTCATACACCTCTGATTCTGCAGCAGACAGGTGGCAAACAACCTGCACTGCCCTGGCCAGGCATCCAGCAGGGGTGGGACTTGGCTGGGAGGAGCCTCCAGCACAGCTGTGAGTGGGGTCACAGCACCCAGTGCCTGATGGCTTTGCTGGCACTGTACTCTCTCAAGGTGGTGGCAGAGACTAAAGCTCAGGCTAAAGAAGGCAGCCTTGCAAAGAGGAAGGGTGCAAGGAGAGTGCCCAAGGTTGTGGCCAGAGGCTCAGGCAATGAAGAGGTTGTACTCTATCACATATTGAGGTAGCATACAGAGCTGGGAAGCTCCCAGCATCTGCTCATGCTCCAGAGAACTTAAGGAACTTCTTTTCATGGACGATAAAAGCAGCAGAGTATCACCTTGTTCTGGCAAGCAGCAAGCTGGAGATGGCAGCCAGGCCAGCAGCTCCATGAGGATAATCAGCTTGCTGGGTGTGCGGTGAGGAAGGACGCAGACCAGAAATTCCAGCTCAAAGAGATGAGGAATTTGCCTGGACCAGCAATTTTCCACTTTATGACTGCATTGTGCAAACCCAATGCCAGCACACAGGCCTTGCTCACGGAGATCACAGATGTCCAACACTTCTGGTGCAACAGCAAATAAAGCTGGAGCAAGTTTCTCCAGTTGCTCCTCAAAGGTCAATTCTAGGCAGGAGTCTCTCCAGCATGAGCAGTGCATGAACCTGGGCTAACATGGTCTGGATGTCAGCACAGGCAGCTCAGGGTTAATTTTACAGATAATGGGAATGAACAGAAGGAAACATCTGAGATATGGCATGCATGGCTCCAAAAATAAGACAGTCTCTCCCAAGTATTTCTGGATTGGTCAGGGGAGACCAGCCACTGCAGGAATAAACCTCTGCACTTCACATCGTGAGGGAAATTCAACTCCTGAGTCTTGTAGCTTAACTGGAACTGAGTTTGTTTCACGAGTGTGCAGCTTCTGCCTGACCCACATGGCTGCTCCTTACACCCAGTACAGGCTGTCAGCGCCCCAGCTGGGAGGCAGAGCCATCACAGAGCTCTCCCAACTCACTGGCACACTTCACAAGCTCACGTTTCCGTACCCCAGGTCTGGTCCATTGAACTTATTTCTATTAAATGCACTTCAGAACATAAATCTGCTTTCAGGAAGGAAAAAAAAATCAGCTCATTAAGAAGACAGACAGCGTCTACCGTCTGAAAGGAATAGCAAATGGCAGCTGCCAAAAACGTCAATGTTAAATGCAGCTGCCAGCTGCGATTTATTACAAGGTAGTTATACAGCAGCAGCAGCGAACAGCACATCTTGTACTGAGGTAATCTCCCCTTTCCTCTCCCACCTTCACACAGATTGCTGGCTCTGATGCATCCAGCCTTGCCATGACCTCCAGGACTGGCAGCCTGGGTGTGTTGAGTTTTACTCACTGCCTGGATATTTCATTCATTTGTTCCTTATTCAGGAAAGCCAGAACCAAGGAAAATAGCTAAAGCACTGCTCAGGGAGAGTGAGGGACCACCTTTCTCCACACGACCCTGCTCTCTGCCTACAGGGAGAGGCACTCGGTGCCATCCGAGACAGTAAGCCACGGCAGGCTCAGCTGTGAGGAAAACAGGGATCAGGCTCATGTCAAACCCACGGAAAACCTGGGTTTTCCCCTGTTCCTACAGAGTATCTGGGCTCTGTTCCACAAGTAATACCCTACGCTAAAATAGAAAACAAGACATATGGAGAATGGAGAAAATGGATAAATACCACCTGTACTGGCTCAAGAAGGGAGGTACATTCAGCAGGGACCTCAGCATCCGTGTCCTACGCCCAGCATGGAGGTCGAGCATCTCCAAAACCAAGAGTGGGTTGGCCCCTGCAGCTCCTTTCTCATGACCTACCTGGTCCTTTCTATTCAGCGTGGTTGAGGGACTGATTCCCACTGTGGCCCCACATGCCACAATCCAGTGCCACCTCCCATCCCAGGGATTTACCACCTCTACCCACCTCTTTAAGACTGATGTTTGCCGTGTAGATCACATTCGTCCCATCCCTCTTGAAGTGTGAGTGAGGCTTGTCCTTGAGGATGAAGACAATGTCAGCAGGGATGTTATCTGGGGTGGCATCCCCTTCTTTGGGGAATGTGATTTTGGTTCCCTCCTTCCAACCCCGTTTGATGACAATGTTTAGGATCTTGTCCTCAGTCCGCATGGTCCGGCCATCAGCATTGACCCTTCTGCGAGTAATCTTCATCCTCTTGGTGGATCCGTGGTAGATCTCTTCTAGGGACACCTTGAGCTCATGGATGACAGGTGGGTCTTGGACCTTCCTCCGCGTGTGCAGGGACTCCTGGTGCCGCCGGTGAACCCCATTGATGCCGTTGAAGCCAAAGCGGCCGAAGGCACTGAAAGGGTCGTCATCCTCATCCATATCCATGTCATCCTGGTCAAAGCCATTGAACATCCGGGAGCGGCTGCTGGCGAAGAAGATGTCGAAGGGATTGGAGCCTCCGAAGAAGGATGCGAAGGTTGCATGGGGGTCTCCGTGGAAGGTATAGTGGAAAGTGCTCCCTGAGCCACCTGAAGAGCCACCTCCAGTTTTAAGACCTGGAAGAGAAGTGGGAAGACAAGACATGAAGGCTCATCTGCTGAGGCATGCTATGGTGGCACATCACTTTCCAGGTGGGAGAGTGGTCTCTGCTGCCTCCAGGCAGTTCTTCCACTATCTCCTGGGTGTCCAGGTCACCCCTTCCAGTCCAGTCACCTGTGAAGACCATGGGCCAGAAAGGCACCACCTCCACACATAACACACAGTCCTGCCCCCACACCCAGTAAGCTCAAAATCCATTCAGGTTTTGTCCCCTCTGTCCCTACTAAAGGACTTCTTTGGTTCTCTACTCCCATTTAAACCATATCCTGATCAGCCCTTCTCCATTTTTCCCCATAAGCAGGCTCCTGTCTGCCCCAACAACCCTGTCTCTTGGACTGGATATTAGGAAAAAATTTCTTCACATAAAAGAACAGGCTGCCCAGGGAAGTGGTGGAGTGACCATCCCTGGAAGTGTTCAAAAGGCATGTGGATGTGGCACCTGGGGACATGGTTTAGTAGTGAACACGGCAGTGTTACATTAAATAATCTTAGAGAGCTTTTCCAACCTCAGTGATTCTATGAGCAGGTGGAGGTCAGCAGACCTCCAGGTCGACATACAGCTCTCTGCACACCAACTGTATAAAATGCCATGTAAGCTCCAAGTTTGGATCTTTTGGCAACTCTTCCCAGGAGAAACTCACCTGCTGGGACCCAGGCTGAGCCTTTTATCACTGCAACTTGCACTAAGTCCCAAGGAGCCAAGGCACACGTGAATTGCCTCCCCCAAAGAGGTCACACACAAGCACTGCAAGGCTATTTTTGACAAGGAGGGGTGGGAAGGGTTAAGCCAAGCCTAGCTCAGGGATTATTTTCAGGGCATGCCAGTGACAGTGAAGGGCTATTTCTGACAGACTGTCCCTTGTGCCAGACCCCCACTCCTCTCCACAGCAGGACAAGTTTGGGGGTCTCTTCTGATTGATGAGGATGGCTTGGAGGGGCTTTCACTTCACCATGCCCATCACAGCATGTGGGACTCAGAAGCTGCTCAAAATGCTGATCACCAACATGTTGCTCCAAAAAATGGGAAACAAAGGGAAACAAAAGGTGTCTGGAGTCATGGACCATGACTAGTCCAATGCTGATGGGGCAAGGGGGAAGATGGTCTTTAACTTGATGGAGCAATGAGAGTGGGGGTCCTCCCTCCTTCCATAACTTTCTCTTATTTTAGATGCCTGCAGGCGATGGGGATTTCGCAAAAGCTCCAGCACGCCCCTGTCCCTAACAGACTGTGCAGCCAGGAGGTTTCACCTTTAATCCCATGACGCCAGCCTGAGTGGAGTCCGGTTTCAAGGCCTCCTGGGAAAAGCTGGTTTCCCACTTGAGACAGTCTCTTCTCATTTTACAGGGTGGCAAAATCACTGTGCCTGGTGCATCCATCATAGCCCTGACATAACTAAAGGATCAACAATTAACCCATCACTGGTTAATTCTGCTGGTGGTTTGTGAGGGAATGCACCTGCCCGAAAGAGGGGTTGTCTCTTCCATCCAGCAGCCTACTCCTGCCAGACCTCCTGCTCTTTTAAGCACCCAAGTCCTGGGCTGATTAATGCAGATGCTATTCAGCACTCTCCTCAAATGGGGTTGCGCTCTTCCATCTTCGACTAATAAGGCCGCCTGCGTTGGAGCAGCTCTCCTCCTCCTCCTCCTCCATGCCAACCACCAGACAACAGCAGCCTCTTGGTTTCAAAACAAGGGCCTATTACTTAAATTGGGAAAAGCTTTGAATACTGTAGGTCAGCCTGTACCGAGGAGGACAGCGGGACCAGTGCCCAAACGCAAGGGGTATGTGGGCAAAAACAATACTTCTCTGCTGCTTTATTTAGGTCAGTTAAAGAGTAGCTAATGAATTACCCCAGGTATGACCCAGGAGGTGAGCTCCTTCCACTTCCATCTCTCATCTCACACCCAGGGGTTTTGGGCAGAGGGCAGAAGAAGCCCCAGCCACCTCAAGAAGAAAGCTGGCAGGTTGGAAAAGCGGAGAAGCACAGGGAGGTGGGGGATGAGAGCTGACTTCTGACACCTGCAGAGCATTCAGTCTCTCCCATTCTGTGACATTTCAGGAGCATGAAACACCGGAGCACCTGTGTGTGAAAACTCTCCCCCACCTGCAAAACCAATTTGGTCCCCACACTCCCGTCTCCCAGCTGAAAGTGCTCATCCCCTTACCTTCCTCCCCATACTGGTCGTAAACAGCTCGTTTCTTGGGGTCACTCAGGACATCATAAGCCTCTGCAATCTCCTTGAACTTCTCCTCAGCACTGGGGTCTTTATTTTTATCAGGGTGATATTTCAGAGCCATTTTCCGATAGGCTTTCTTGATTTCATCCTCGTTGGCGCCGCTCTGGATGCCCAGAATCTTGTAATAGTCCTTCCCCATGACGGCAACACTGCCGGGAGCTGAGTACTTATTCCTGAAAGCAGAAAGAGAGCTCTTTGTAAGGTGAATATCACTCTGGGGCAGCCAGGGACGGGACTGGCACACACTTATCGCGGAGCCGACGCTCCCTGTGACCCGCTGGCCAGCAGCACCACAGCCAGCTCAAGTCCACGCTGCCCACCAGAGGTCAGAGCCCCGGTGCCAGAACGTGTCCCAGCTCTGGTTTTACCGTTCTGAGACCCACGGCAAGGATAGACAGACTCATCTCTGAGGCTTGACAAGGAGAGAGGACTCAAGCTGGGGCACGGAGCTATTATAGGGGCCACGCCACTGCTAACGTCAGGCCAGGACTGTGTCCCTGTCCGTCCCCCCGGCTGAGTCAGGAGGGCTGAGCTATGTCTAAATGTAGCTGCCCGCCTGTGTCCACCCCCTTGCCTGGTTCTCTCTCAGCTGGGGACCTGAGACCCAAGTCGGGGTGATGACAGCAGGTTTTTGGAGAGAGAAAGCAGTGGCAGGGACCGTGCTGCGCCTTCACCTTAAAGGAACTTCAAACATTTTGTTCCTGAAAGCAATTGGCATTCAGCTGGAGATAAGCGCCTCCGGCTGTCAGAGCCGTAATTTGTATTTAGAGAAGAGAGAAAGGAGCCGTTAGACAGAAACATCTTGTGATGGTGGGAGGGCTTTTTATTTTTTTGTTTTAAAAAAACCCAACACTTTCTAGCCTGACTTGCACTCCCCGAGAGCCTCCAACTGCCTCTTGCAGTAAACCAGGAACCCAGGGCTCACTCACTCCATCGTGCGGGGGCCGAGGCCATGGCCATGCCTATGCCTATACTAAGGCATGGAAAACCCAGTGGCCGTAATTCATCTCCCAGTCACGCCGCTGGAGTGGCAGCGACTCAGGGAGCAGCCAGAGGAGAAGGAAGGGCTGCTCCTCCAGGCAGAGGCTGAGCAAAGCCCATGCTCCTCCAAACATGCTTCCCACTACTTCTCGACCTTTGGTTATCTGACTCCTGCCCCGCCACACCCCACATCACAGCTCAGTGCTTGCTGCTGGCCCTGCTCCTCCCAAGGACTGCCCCAGCAGACCCCTTGCTCTCCTGTTGCTCACACCCTGCTCCCTGCTACACTCCAGGTTTCACCCCATCCAAAAAAACCCAAGCAGTCTCAGCCCACTGTGCCCCTCCAGCAGGCTGCTTTTGGCACAAGTTGTAAGCCTTGGTCCTTTTCTTCACCATCATACAAGCTACCAGATATTCTCACCCACCCTTATTCTATCCATGATATCCTGCTGGAGCTCTCAGCCACAGCGGCTCAATCAAATGTGGCTGTGCTCCACCAGGATCCATGCCCATGGCACTACACTGAGCCCCTGGCACCCAGAGTAAGCGTCCAACACTTGCCTTGGACCACGCCTTGGGCAATGACTACCTACAGGGGCTTGTAAATTGGCCCCACACTTGGCCACCTCCATCCAAACCATCAACCTCTGCTCTTTTTTGCCCCAGCCATGGAGCAGGTACTTTGCTGTAGATGGGGAGGGGGACTAAAGCACCTCTGAATGAGGGGAGATAGGGGCATCTGCAGACACGTGCTGCAGCTCAGGGGGCACAGAAGAGGTGGGAGGAGGCCCCTGGGGGCGTAAAGAGCATCCGACAGCGTCTCCCGTGGCAGCTCCTGCGTGCAGAGATGACAGCAGCACCCAGCCTACGCAGGCGCTGGGGGATGCTCTGCCCCCTGCCCACCTCAGCCTCCCCATCTGCCCTTCCCATGGGGCTGGGGGGCTATGGGAGACCCTGGGGTGAGCAACAGGCAGGGGCAGCAAGAGCTAACTTGTCAATTTCCCCACCACCACCAAAGGTCACCCCAATGCCTCCCTTCCCCACAGCAGCCTCCAGAGGAGGACAGGGACTCCCTGTGACCAGCACCAGGACTGGGATCAGGATTTGGCCCTGTCTGGCTGCTGTCAACCCTCCCACAGTGAGGGCAAACCAAGCAGCACTGAAGACAACCCTGTCACACCCTGGCTCCAGCAACACAGAGGTGACAAACCTCCTACTGTCCCCCTCCAATGACCACAGTGTCCAGCTCCGAACCTGCACAGCCCATTCCGACAGCACCACTGGGACCCCCTCACCTGGGCGGAACTCCACGGAAAACATGAAAATACATTCCCCACAAAAAATACATCCTGTTCCAGCAAAATCCTGTTGCCCACCCACCAGATCTCTGGTCTTGCCCACCGAGAGTTCTTTGGCAGGGATGGGGATGCCTGCCAAGGATACTCTCCCGACTAGGGACCCCTCTGTTCAGCTAGGCACAGGGAGGGGGAAATTCCTGTACTGAAATGCATCCCGGTGCCGCGGTTTACCGTGCTGGAGAGGACCAGGTGCCGCCGGGTGACCCGTGGGTTAAGGCACGCTCCCGAGGTTCTGCTCACATGCACAATGGTGGTAAAACACGACTCTGTCCCCGCAGAGCCTCCCTCCTTCCCTCCCACCTCTCTGGGATCAGCTGCGCCTTGCCACCGCTCCTCTCCCCCTTCTGCTCAGTCATCCTCTCCTGCCTTCCCATTTAACCCCCTCGGGAGCGGCTGGGGGGGTTTCAACCAGGAAAAGCCATTCCTGCATCTCCCTCCCAAACCAGATGCCTTCGGATAAGCCACGGACACCCTGCCTTAGAAAACCACAGACATCCCCTGGCCCTGCCGAGATAGCCCAGCCTCCATGCTCCACTTGCAACCACACCAAAAGAAAAAAAAATAATTAAATAAAGAATAAATCTTTGTTCCGGCCCCGCACATGACATCAGCCCGAGCAACCGCTGGGTGAGCGCGCCAGCTGAATAGCGATCGCTTGACATAATCCCTCCGCTCGGCAGTCATCTAAGGGAACAAACCCGTCCCGGCAGCGGCACTGGCCAGGGCTTTTTTGTTCCACCTCGGGGTGCAAGGTCACCGCGGGATGCCGGAGACAGATGCTGACGGTTTAATGAGGACACAAGGTTGAGAGGCGGAAACCCACTTACCGAAACTTTACGAACACATTCATAGTCCAAGCTGTCATTTTTAAAGGCTCTAGTTTTATTTTAAACATCGCGGCTGTCCGCAGGCGCCTGCAGGTGCTGCGTGCCCTGCTGGGAGGCACTGGAGGTTGGGAGGAGGGCGGCGGCGAGAAAGGTGCCGGCTCGTGCCGGGGATGTCGCCGCCGCCGCGGGATGCTCTGGTGCCGAGCCTCCCCCTCCAGCTCCCCAGGCACACCCGAAGGGCAGCTCCTCGCCAGCCCGGCGGCCGCGGTTGGCTCTGACCTCGCTCCCAGGATGGCTCCGAAAGGGCTCTGGTGGACGCGGTGCTGCTGGGGAGCTGCCGTCCTTTGTGCGCTTCCCAGCCGCGCGCGGAGAGACCCTTCAATGGAGTCGCTCGCCGCGCAGTAATTTCCCCTTTAATTGGTTTCTCGACGCCTTCTTGCTAAACCGACGGATTAAGACACTTCTTAATCCGTCAGCTCCGGCATCCTCCCTCCCTGCTGCCGCAAGGCTCCCGGTACTGTCACGTCCCCCGCGCAGCCCCCGCCGAGGAGCAGGGAGCGCAGCCAGGAGCCCCTCAGTGTCCCCAGAAACGACTCTGCTGACGCCCAGGGCTGTGCACCCGCCAGGCGAATCGGGGAGGGAGAAAAGTAGGGCGGCGTTGATATGGAAAAAAGTCACGTTAACCAATGTGCACCTCCCCAGCTTTCCCCTTCGGATGAGCGGGGGTCCCTTGTATCCCCCTCACCGGGCGCCGGCAACCGGTCCCCCGGCAGAAGGGCTCTGAATGCCGCACTCCCGCCTAGGAGCGACCAGGGGTCCCTGCGATGGCAGGGCAGGGCGGGATGGGGACGGTGTGTCCCCCGAGCCCACGGCGCAAAACCTACTTCTGAGAAGTCACCTTCAGGCGCGCCAAGGAAAGCCAATGCCACCGCGTTCCCCCGTCCGTCGCTGCCACTCGCGGGCCACGGAGAGCATCCTCTCCGGACGCCCCGCACCGAACTCGGGCACATCACCAGGCAGCTCCTGCATCCCACCCTCGCAAAGTGAAATGCCGGGCGGGCGACAGCCCCTCTCCTGCTGCGTCCCCCGGGGCTCGGAGTCCCGCTGGACTCGGAGCATCGGGCGGGCGCCGCGGGATGCAGAGGGAGCGCGTACCTCTCGGCGCGGCTCCAGAAGAGCAGGATGGCCGGCATGGCAGCGTATCCCGGGTTCAGTCAGGGAGCTGGAGGGGATCTCGTCTTGCCGGGGCAGNGGCACCTGCGTGGGGACGGGGTTAACCCTCCCCTCGCTGCCTCTGCCGGCACAGCCCCCACTGTCAGCCCCGTCGGCGGCCGCCTCCTGCGTGGGCACGGATCAGGACCCCCGCTCAGTGTCTCCTCACAGAACGTCCCTCATTTCCCTGCCTACGGGGCTGCCGCCTCCTGCGCGGGGATGGGGTCAGGCGCCACTCCCCATCCCCCCAGACAGGGTCTCCCATTTCCAGACCTATCTGGCGCTGGCTCCTGGGCGGGGATGGGGTCAAGCCTCCCCCTCCAGCGTCCCCTCTTTTCCAGCTCCACTGGCGGGCTCACTCTGGTGTGGGGATGGGGTCAAGCCCCCCTGTGCTGTCTCCCCATGTAGGGTATTCCCCTTTCCAGATCCATCAGGGTGCTAACAATAGTGTGGGGATGGGGCTAAGTCCCCTCAGTGCACACACCACCACCTCATGCCCACTGTCCAGCCCCACTGGGGGGCTAAAAACTTCATGGAGAAGGGATTAACCCCACTCCCAAGACCACAGACACTGTTCTTTACATAGGTCGACTACTTAATAGCTTGGTGAGGAGCTATCGCCTGCATGGAAAGGGGTTCACCCCTGTGCTGCTACCCAGTGCACTGCCCCACATGGGTCAAGAGATGAACCCTGGCCACAATCCAGCTCCATTGGGACCCACCGTGTGCCCCAAGAGGAAATTGAGTTAACCCTTTCCTCCCTGCTGCTGGGTCTCTGGGGGACAGTCACCTCGACTGGGGACAGTCACCTCGACTGGGGACAGGGGTTAAGCCCTTCCATGCTGGTCCCTCTGACCCTGTTACTGACACCTTGGGAGGAGGTTACCCACTTTCTCACCAGCCAGTTCAGCCCCACTGGGATACACTGGGCCCTGCTGCATGGTGGTGGATAGGTCTTAACCTCCTCCTGGCCACACTACATGGCTCAAACAGGGCACAAATCGGGACAGGAGAGAGGTATCAATCCTTGCCTCACCAGTCTCTCTAGCCCCACCGGGCTGTACTGCAGCCCCACGGTGGGGGCCTTAATCTCTTTCTCCCAGCCCCACTTAGTTGCACTGTCCCTGTTATGGGGCAGAGGGCTCAATCCCTTCCTGCCTCCCCCGTCAGACCCACAGGGATATGTGGCCACTGTGTAGGGCAGAGGAGTTAACTCTGACTCACAGCCCATCAAGAAACCCTGTCAGTCCACAGAACCACAGATGGCAACTCCTTCCTCTTCCACCTTCAGCCCCAAAGAGACTCCACATCACTCCACGGTGACAGGACAGGGTGCCTAGCCACTGTTCCCCACCCATGAAGGGGCAGAGGGGGTAAGCTCCCCTTCTCAGGCCACCAGCAAAACCCTTGGGCAGAGAGGCTGATCCTAACAGCCCAAGAGGGAGTGACTTCATAAAGCAACGATTTAACCCTTACATCAAGAGAGACTGTCACTCCATGGGCAGAGGGGGCCCATGGGGCATGCTGTCACCCCATGGGCAGAGGGGACAACGCCCCCAGCCCTACAGCAACACCCTACCACCTCACGGGGCAGAGGGACTGTCCAGCCCAGCCCAGCCCCACACTGACACTCTGTCACTCCACGGGGCAGGGGTACTGACCCCCAGCAACACCCTGTCACCCCATGGGGCAGTGAGACTGACTCCCCAGTCCCACAGCAACGTCCTCTCACCTCGTGGGGCAGGGGAATTGACCTCCTCCAGTCCCACGGAGACATCCTGTCACTCCACAGATAGGATGGTTGATCCCTGCCCAGGCCAACAGCAACAACTCATCACCCCATGGCACAGAGAGGCTGACCACCCCTCCAGCCCCACAGTGACTCCCTGAGAGCCCTAGTGACTCCCTGTCACCCCCTAGGGCAGAGGACATGACCCCTCAGTCCCACAGGGCCACACTGTCACCCCCCAAGGCTGGGTGACATGACGCCTCAGTCCCACAGGGACACTCTGTCATATCCCAGGGCAGGGTGACCCCTCAGTCCCACAGGGACACACTGCCACCCCACAGGGCAGGATGACATGACTCCTCAGTCCCACAGGGACACACTGCCACTCCACAGGTCAGGGTGACATGACCACTCCCCCATTCCCACTGTGACACGCTGTCACCCCACAGAACAGGGGGACGAATCCCCCCCAGCCCCACACCAACAACTTCACACCCAATGGCAGCCCCGCGGTGTCACCCCGCCGCCCCCCGGGGCAGGTGGCCAGCTCCCGGCCCATCCCCAAAGCGTCCCCCCGCTGCGCGAGGGACGCCCCCCGCGCCATCCGCACAGTGACACCGCCGGGGGCTGGCGCCGGGCCCTGCGAAGCCCCGGGCTGGGCCGGCGGTGTGTGGGCGCGGGGGTCGGTGTGTCGGGGGCGGTCGGGGGGCCGGGCAGCCCCCCCGGCACTCACCGCTCCCGCTGTCCCGGGGCGCCGCGCGCTCGCTGTGCNGCCCCCGCCCGCCACGTCAGGGGAGTCCCGCCCGCGCGCGCCACGCCCCCGTTGGCCGGGGGGGCTGTCCGTCGCCGCGATGCGCCGCGCTCATTGGCTGCCACCCAGCGGGGGAGGCGTGGCCAAACCGCCCCTCCCGCCCGCCTCGTCCCCTGTCTCCCCCTCCTCCCAACCACCGTCTGCCATTGGCCGGTTCAAGTCCGCCCCGCCCTTTCGGC
>VWZG01011747.1:257792-291035 GCA_013396735.1 Grallaria varia | reverse complement strand
GGCGGGATCCCCGGGGGGAACCTTCTGGAATGGGCGTGACGTCACTGCGGCGCCGCGCCTCGCGGCCTCCGCCCCTGTCCCCGTCCCGGGGGTGTGACCGGGACTGGGGGTGTTCGTGAGGGGACGGAGTGTGACCGGGACCGGAGGTGTTTGAGGGGGGACCGAGTGTTTTTGTGGGAGGTCCGGGGGGCTGTGGAGGGTCCCTGCTCCCCACACCCATCCCGAGGTCTGGCAGTGCCCCAGGAGGCAGGTGCGGAGGCCCCGGATGGATTAGGCTGGGAAGGCCCGCAGAGATGTTCCATCCCCGGCCTGTCACCGAGCATCGCCGCGGCACCGAGAGCCTCGTCCAGTCTTTCCTCAAACGCCGTCAGGGATGGTGACTCCACCATGCCCCTGGGCAGCCCGTTCCAGTGTCTGATCAGCTTTTCCGTGAAGAAATTCCTCCTCGTGTCCAACCGAAACCTCCCCTAGCGCGGCCTGAGACTGTGTCCTTCTGTGCTGGCACTTGTTACCTGGGAGAGGAGCCCGCCCCACATGGCTACACCCCCTTTCCGGCAGTTTTGACACCGATATGGTCCCTCGCTGAGAATCCTCCAGGCGGAACCTCCCCAGCTCCTGCAGCGCTGCTCCTCACAGCACCTGTGCTCCAGACCCTTCCCCTGCTCTCTTGCCCTTATCTGCAGAAAGAGGGTTCAAGGTCCTGGACTTGCTTTGCAGGGCTGGGAAGGCTGAGCCCCGGGTGGAAAACGGGAGAAGACATCTGGGAGGCACCAGAGCTGCCGCCTGCCCCCGGTGCATGGTGTGAGCCCCAGCAGGGCCATGCTGTGGGGTCACAGGGCAGTGTGGGCATCCTGAGAGCCCTGTGTGCCCTGCTCAGTGTGGGGCTGCTGGGGCAGGGGGGTGAGTGAGCTCCTGAGGCACCCAGGAAGGACACTGAGGTGCTGGAGCATGTCCAAAGAAGGGCAAAGGAGCTGGTGAAAGGTCTGAAGCTCATGTACTGTGAGGAGCAGCTGAGGGTGTTTAGCCTGGCGAGGAGGAGGAGGTGGCTCAGAGATGACCTTATTGCTCTCTGCAACCATCTGAAAGGAGGTTGTATCCAGGTGGGGGTCAGTCTCTTCTCCCAGGGTGACACGACAAGAGGACATAATCTTAAGCTGTGCCAGGGAGGGTTTAAATTGGAGATTTGGAAGAATTTCTTCACAGGAAGGGGAATTAGGCACTGAAATGGGCTGCCCAGGGAGGTGGTGGTGTCAAAGTCCTTGGAGGTGTTTAAGGAAAGACTGGATGTGGCACTTGGTGCCTGGGCTGGTTGATGTGGTAGTGCTCGGTGATCATCTCAGAGTTCTCTTCCAATTGATTTTGTAATTCTGTGGGGAGGTCTGAGGAGTCTGATGGGATTGATGGGTGAGTGTCCCCAGTGCCATACCTGGATCAAACACCCAACATGACAGAGCCATGCTCCTTATGCAGCAGAGGGTTCACTAGGGGATGGCTGAGGCGCTTCAGCCATGTAAGGCTGTGAGGGCTCCTGTTGTGCTGTGCTTTTTCATCATGGGTCCTATGTGTGGCACAGGGGCTGTGTTTAAAACAGTTTCTGATCTGACATTGGTGCATCCCAGCTCCACAGCAGCCATGGCCATCTAGCAGGGAAGCTGAGTAGCTGAGCCAAATACACTGCCAGTGATGTTACTCTGCAAAGCCCTGTGACATGTTCCCTTCCAAGGCAGGGGTGTCTTTGGGCTCTTGCCATGTGAGCCTCCTCCTTGATCTTTCCAGCATCCCAGCCTGGGTTAGACCAGGAGCGAGGTGGTTCCTGGTTGGAGGAGCTGTCTGGACCGTGTGACCTGGATTTTGTCATAGGAAAACCTGCCTGTCTTGAGACGAAAACCCATCTCTTGCACCTGTTGAGCAACCACAATGGTGCAGAACCTTGGTCTCTCTCTGCCTCCTGCCTGCACACCTGTCCATAGACCAAGAGGGGAAGCAGCTGGTCTTCCAGGTGCTGCAGCTCATGGGTGAAGCTGAGATTTGCAGTGAACAATTGAGGCTGCTAAGATGAGGCTGTTAAGGTGTTTGTCCTATTGTAACTCCTGTGCGCTTCCCCTTACTGCTGAGGTGTTTGAACTCAAGGTGCTTTGAGTTCACATCTTGGCTGTCCCCTGTGGTTTGATCACAGCATTGGTCTCCCTGTCCTTCCTGGGCGAGGGTCTCTGACTCTCTGGAGTCCCCAGGCAGGGCATAAGCAGTCCCTGGTCTGCCTAGCACTTTCCCACCATGAACTGTCTGTGGAACTGTCTGAGCTGGGAGACTCGGAGTTCTCTCCACACTCCCAGTGCAGCAGCTGAGTCATTGTGGTACTAAACCAGCACTTACTGTTGCCCATCTATTTTGCTGTCTGTTGTTTGGTGTCCTTGTACCCGCGGCGGGGGGGGCTCGTGCTGCATGTCCCGCGCCATGCCCATGCCCTGGCCTTGCAAATGCTTTTTTGTTCTGGCCTTTTATTGCTGGGAGTGTTGGGGGCCCTGGGGTGGGGGAGCTGGTGCTGGCTGTCCCCGTGTTCACAAATGATCTGCTTGGTGTGCAGCCTGTCCAGGGACAAAGAAGGGCTCTGGGCCAGGGGCTGGCTGCAGCCCCACCGGGCAGGAGCAGGGTCAGGGCAGACCACAGCCTGCCTCCCCGGGACACAGAAGGTGTTTTAACCAAAACTGTGCTTCCTTCACAACCCGTCTCCCTGCTGGCACATCCGTACCCTTTTAAAGACACGACGGGAAAGTGCAGGGAGGGGTGGCAGGAATAATTAAAGGTATGAAGCCGTTTCCATAGATGGAACAATTACATAAACTGGCTCTCTTCCGTCTGGGGGAAGAGATGACTGAGGGAGGCATGATGGGGAATAATAAAATCCTGTGTGGCGGGGGGAAGGAAGGTGAGCAGGGAAGGATTGCTGGAGTTCCTGTAAGGGGGCATCTTGTGTGGGAAGAGGCAGTGACCCTTCTGGACATGAGCACATTTCCTGAGGCACTTTGGGATTAACCTGTGGAAATGGTGGCCTTGGATTGAGTGGTGGAGGGAAGATGTAAGAAACTTGTCTGGGGTCAAAAGACAATTCAGCAAATTCCTGAAAAGAGAAATCCATGAGGGCTGTTGAGCTGTTGATTCTGGTTCTGGTGTGGGAAATCCCCAGGGTGCAGGAGTGAGCAGCATGGTATGTTGCTCTGGAGTTTCAGCTCTTGCAGGTGCTTTGACTGGGCATCTCTGTCCCACAGGGGACAGGGAGGTGGGAAACTGCAGCCTGCGCTTTTTCTGTTGGAACATCATTACCTGGTGTCTGAAGGTCAGAGTGGTGGACAAGGCCACTGAGCTCTGCAGCCTCCTATCCGAGTGCCATACCACTGCGAGGGAGAACTTTCCCACATTGCTGCCACCTCCTCCACGCTGGATTGGGATGTCCTCACAACTGAGTGCATGGGGCAGGACCGAGGTGCTGGCTTCTTGCTGTCCTGCTCCCCTGTCCTGCTCAGACTCCCCTGCTCAGCACAGCACAGGAAAGTCTCCAGTAGCTGTGGCTGGGTGAGCTGGGGAGATGCATCTGAGGACACTGGGCTTGGCAGCAGCAGAGTTTGCGCTCTGTTCTCCACGGTGAGAGCAGCACCCACGCATTTGGTGCTGTCTCTCCTTCCTGCCTGTTCCCATCCTTGGAGATGTCGCCTGCCTTTTCCAGCACCCTAAGCTGCAGGAGGAGGAAAGGGCTGCAAGAAAAATCCATGCCCAGGAATTTTTTTGTTGGATTAATGCTCTGTTCCCTGCTTGCTGTGATCCTGGCTGTGGTCTGAGGTTGATGGATCTCCAAGGAGATGCTAGTGGATCACTTTCCAGGACAGACTTGAGTCTTAGTTCTTGCTGAAGCTGCTGGCTGTGCTGCTGAGCCCTGTCCTGGAGACATGGGGATCTTCTTCTTTGGTGCTCACCCAGCCCCTGGCTTGTCCTCTGAGGAAATCACCAGGTCTCACCAGCTTCCAAGTGCCCTGGCTGTGCTGGTAAAGCCGGCACATGGTGGACTTGTGCCTGCCCAGCAATAAGCATGGGATAATCCAGGTGGGAATGGTCCCCTGGTAGCGTTGTGCTGCAAGCAGGATCAGCCACAAGGTCAGAGCATGCTGCTTGGGGCTTTATCTGGCCTGACCTTGGAAACCACCAAGGACGCTTGTTGCAGCACTGGAAGTGCTTGTTTCAGCAGCATCTCCCATGTCCTTGTGGTGCTGTGTGTCACCAGAGCCTGCCTGGCCTCCTAGGGCATGCGGGAGGAAGGGGGTGGAAGCCGCTCTCAGCCATGATGATGGTGTTCTGTTTGTGCTCCCCGGGCTGGGGCTGGGGACGGTGGTCGCTGCCTCCCCCCTGTCAGCGCCGCCGGCGGCAGCCGAGCCGGCCGCTCAGCGCGGCGCTCCGCACCTGCGGGGGTGGCATAATGAGCCATGTCCTTGTCTCAACCTGCCGCTTCCTCTCCCGGCAGCGTCTGTGCTGCCAGCTGGGTTATTTTTTCTTTTTCTTCCTTTTTTTTTTTTTTTCTTTCTGTCTTTTTTCTCCTTCCTGCCGCTATTCTCAAGTGGTTCCCAGCCGGTGCTGGCAGGCAGCCCTTACTGGAGACCTCCTCCCATCCTGACCTTTGCCAGCCCCCTCGGATGAGCACAGCGGGGCTCTCCTGCCACCCACGTTGGGATGCAAGCTGCTCTGAGTGGCAGTGGGCAGCAGTGTGTGGGAGGACTTAGTCCTCTCCAGTCCCCTGCTGTCCCCACCTGTGCTCGGGCTCTGCTGGAGTGACCAAATCCTGAGGGCACGAGTGAGTGGGAGGAAAGGGCAGCATGAGAGATGCTGCAGTGCTTTTTCTTGGGCAGAGCCTGAGGAAAAGCAAGTCCCACTAAGCAGATCCTGCGTCTGGACACGTTGCTTTGTCGTGACCTATCCCAGTGTCTCCTTCGCTGAACCACCAATGCACAGGTCTAAACTGGGCATGCAGTGTGTGGGCTGGGATGGCCCCCTGTGGAGCCATCCCCACACCAGCTTGGGATGGTGAAATGTGGCAATTTGTCCCAGGTTGCTGTGGGAATCAGCAGCAGGCATGGGACTGGAATCTGGAGAGTGTGAACTCTGTTTGAGATGCTTCTCAGTGAGGCAGGGCGATGGTAGCTGAGAGCCAGCAGCACCCCCACAGCCCCAGCATCCTCCTTGCCACCCACCTCTGACCTCCACATCCCGCTGGAAGGGAGGCCAACTCTGCCAGGGAGTCCAAATAGCTTCAGTCATCTCTGGGAATCCGTCTGCACGTGGAGGACACATGCTGAAGTTTGGCTTGGCTCCATTTCAGCTTCCAGCCTTTGCCCTGCTTTCCCCAGCAAAAGCATCCTGCAGCACTTAGTTCCTCCCGGGGACATTTCTCTCCAGGTTGCATTTTGACCAAGTTATTTCTGGTCTGCATTTGGGTGCCAAGCACACTGAGCTCTTCCAGTCTTCCAGCCACCGTATAATTAAGGAAATTGAAACTTCCTGAGACTCTGCTTCCCACAACAGGGATGTCCCCAGGTGTTCCCAGCAGCGATGCCATCCTTAAGGTCTCAGGTGGTGGATAGTGTCCAGGCAGGAGACAAACCCTGCTGCATCTATGGGGAGTGTGTCCATCTGATGCTTTTCTTTTGTAGATCTGCCTGGCATCTAATTCTTAATGTTCCAAGTGAGCTGTGGTGAGTTCATCAGGACACAAAGTGGTCCCCAGTTGACTGCTTTAGGAAGCTTCATTCCTCCATGGTGCTACCAAATGTGTGATGTCTAAAATAAGCATAAAAATAAGCATAAAAATAGAAATGGCCTAGGGGTTGTCTGCAAGGAGAGTTTTCTGAAAGAGCAAGCTGACTTGCCTTTATTCTGGTCTTGGTTCTTCCCCATTGCCTCCCAAACCTCTTTCCCTGTGTCTGCCCTGGCCATGGCAGGTGGTGCTCTGAGAGATACAGGTGATGTTTTTCTGAGGGCAGAAGACTCCACTGGTGCTGCAGTGGTGCTGGGTTGCTTTCTGCCCTTCCCATAGTCCCTAACTACTAACCTACCTGATTTTGCTGCTTCCCAAGTATCCCATATCCTTGGTCCAGCAAGATTATGGATGGTGGGTGAGTAAAGGCATAAAGATCCCTGTACAGAGGGGAAAGGAAAGGATGAAGATTCCCAAGCATCCTCACAGGAGTGCTGGAGGATGCTGAAGTGGCCTTGTCTTGTCTTCACAAGCAAAAGGAGAGAGATGAGGCTGCCTGGCCCTGGGCATCTTGACTCAGTCTCATGGGTGTTTGTGCTTCCCAGTCCTTGGAGATGCTGTATGGCACTGTGGTGGCTCTGAAGATCTCCAAGTTACTGCCTGCTGTTGGCAGGGAACAGTCTTGTCTAGAGCTTTTCATCAGGACCCTGAGACAACAGCCAGTACTGAGGTTGAACTGGGAGGGACACAGTAGTGAGTGAGCTGGGAATGCTGGCAGGATCTGGCTGAGCATCTGGTGGCTGGAGCAAGAAGGGTTTTCCTATCTGCCTGTTTCTTGCTTGGAGGCAGAGTATGGGCAGATTGGACAGGAGGTGGGGGTGCTGTATGAAACTGGCAGTGGTTAGCAGTGCGGTGTGGGTCACCAGCTGCAAAGTAGCTTTCTCACATCTCTCTGGTCCAGAGGGCAGTTCTTGGGAGTTTCTGTTGGATTTGGTCTCCCTGGGTGCCAGTCATTGTGGTATCCAAGCACACTCACTCCTACCTGGCAGAGTTATCTGTAGTGGCAGCTCTGTGCATGGACTTTTGCTGGATGCATTGCCCTTCTCTTTGGGGGAAGTAGAGTGATCTTGTCCAGGTGGCCTGAAAGATGTCCAGTAACCTGCTGTCCTCCTCCTCCCACGCTTGCTCAGGATGGAATGGGGCTTCTGCTCATCAACTGCACCACTCGAGTCTGGTGTCAGCACTTGGGCTCATGGCTGTGCTTGTGACGTCCTCCTTTGTAATGCTGACATGAGAGGACACCCCAAGGGCAGAGCGAGCCCTCTGTTCTCCTCTCAACCCAGGCCAATGGACAAGGCAGAGGATTTGGCTCTTGCCCAGCACCCACCAATGCTTCCTAGTGGCCCTATGAAACAGGGTTTCAGAGAGGCCATGTCCCTGGGGATGCAAAGATGCCTGGAAGCCCTGCACAGCTGGCCAGCTATGTGGCCCACATCTGGAGCACTGGGGCTCTAATTCACAATGCCACATCCCATTTCCCATAGTGTGGACTGCAGAGAGGATTCAGCCTGGCATGTGGTGCCAGGCCCCAAGATAGAGCCATTTGGGATTGTCTCTGTCAGGACCACCACAAAGCAAAAAAATCTGAGCCTGATCAGGGATGACAGTGGGTTATGGTGAAAGTGAGACTTTGCAACCCCCTTCCTTCTGATTTGCTGGAAGAGATAGCACAAAAAGGGAAAAGTTACAGCGCTACGTAACTAGGGAGCAAATGAGGAGAGCAGCAGCGTCTCCAAATGAGAATGGGATGGAAGAATTAATGCTTCAGAAAATCAGTCCCAAACTAATTCCCTGCTTTGCTTCAACCTTCAGTAAGGGCAGCAGCACTGAAAGTACAGCCTGGAGGATGGGGAGTGGGAGGAAGGCGGAGAGGAGAAATTGCTGCTGCTGGAAAGGAACAAAAACACAGAAAGTTCAATGTACTGGTCCTGAGGAGAGGGACTGAGCTGCACCATGGGGACCTGGGAGTTCTGCCACACAATGATGGTGGTAGAGTTCTTCTTTGGCAAACCACCCTCTTTATAAAGCCTCACTCAGGCTGGAGTAGTACTGAATGACCTGTGTTTGTGGAGGAGGAAGAGCAGTCTGGGCAGGTACAAGTCCCTGTGTGTGGTCTCCCATTCTAGATAAGGTTAAGGAAAAATACAACTATCAAAGTCAAATGGGAAGAGCAGTCACTGGGGGAGTGGGCAGGGACAGGCTGCACAGCGGGTGCTGACACTTTTGCTTCCTTGAGGTATGTGTCCAGTGCCTTAATCCCTGGGTCACTCTGAGGTGAGCAACACTGCAGGAAATGATCCCTGTCCAATGCAGACTTTGGCACATGTCTGTGCAATTCGAGGGGGAACTGATCTGGGCACATGTCCTGCAGGTCCTGGGGCACCTGTGGGTGCATCGGTGTCTCACTCCAGTACAAGGAGATGAAGAACAGGACTGGAGATGTGTTGTAACAGCTGAGCATTGTGCATGCCAGGATCTGTGACATGCCTGCTAGGATGGGAAATGGTCTCAGGCCAGGGCATGATGCTGTGCTTGTGGATACAGTGCACATCATGCTGGCTGCCACTGCTGCACCACAGCCTGGTGCTGCTGAGTGAGTGGGATGGGGGTGGAGAGGGCATGTTTTCTTGGGCACCTCGCGGGACTGGAAGTTATTCTAGGAAAAGAAATGAGCTGAATCCGCTCCCTCTCCCTTGGTGCGGTGGCTTGTCCCACACTCATCTGGAGTTATGTAAGGACACGCTGGTAGAGCTGGGTTGTGCTGGGGCACGGGTAGGCATTGCTCTGTCCTGCTGCCTGTGTGCACCTCGAGTGTGTTGAACCCTCAAATGGGGTCAGCAGAGCCCATGCATTGCGGAGTGTGTTACGTGTGCACACACACATGTGGGAGAGTGTTGCATCTGCCCAGGGTTACACATGTGTGTGTGCTGTGAGCCTGTGCATCCTGGGAGAGTGTTTGGTGGGTGACAACCACAGGCCAGACCTTCCGGCATACGAGTGGAGGTTTCTGTCCATGCACCTCCCATGTGGATGTGTTGCTGGGCGTGTCAGGCACGTATATGTCCCCCATGCCATGTACGTGTCATGCTCTGCTCAGCTCCTGCCAGGTCCAGCTCAAGCTTTTTGGGCTAAGGTGACCTCTCTGGCCATTGTGAGGGGTTTTTGCTCCAGTAGCTTTCCTGTAGAAAGGTCTCTGCTCAGCCATGGGAGCAAACATAGCTGGGAATGCTTATGTGTGTGCTAAAGGGCCATGTTCTATGTGACAGTCTCTGGATTTTGGAGCAGGGGGGCTCCCCCCTCACCCCAGGGAACCTGGGACATCCCACCGTGCCATGAATCTGCCCCAGTCAAGATTCCCCACCTGCCGTGGTGGGGTTCTCCTGGCAGGACATGCACGGGTGCAGACTGTACTTAGGTTTGGAGCGGGCGGTGAAGAAGGTGCCTGGTGGGGCGGGGGGGGTCGCTGGAATTCCTGGAGGGCTTAGGGGTGGTCGCACGTGTCTGCCACACATGTCTCCCTGCGCGTATGTTTGCATGTACGGGCAAAGCTTCCGGAGAGGGTGAATGAATGAGGCAATTCACTATTTCAGCTCTGGCTCTGGCAAGGCTTTTCCTTTAGAGGCAGGCGTGTGCCGGCGTGTGGGCTCCTGCCTGCGTATGTGCGTGGGCTCCTGCCTGCGTGTGCAGGTGGGCATCGAGGGGGCTTCGGGAGATGTTTGCCACGTCAGGGAATTCACTGTGGGGGCTGCCGTGAGCCCCCGCAGTGCTCGCTGCCTTGTCTGCATAGCGCAGCGTTGTGTAACTTCCGATGCCCCACCGGATCTCCTTACCTGGCAGAGAGGGATGCTCAGCCTGCCCTCCCTGCCTGCAGCCGCGGAGACTTCCCCACATGCCAGTGAGGTGAGGAGGGCATTCCTAATGTCCCAAGTATGGCAGTGCCTTTCCTCCTCACTGCGGGCAGGGTTGTCCCTGAATGGCAGGTCTGCTCTAGGAGAGGGAGTTGCTNAAAAAAAAAAAGGGAATAATTTTCCTGGTCTCACAAATTTGTGTCCCTCAAAATAGGTGTTTGCTCTGAAATTGGTGAGGGCAGTTGTGTGTCTCCTGCCTCTGTGAGGACCCACAAAGAACATTTGCCTGTTGCTGTGGCTCCCTGTGTGCCAGGACCTGTGAGACCTGTGCTGAGACCCAGCAACATATCTCATGCAATGCTGCGAGGTGAGATGAGTCTGGCAGGGTCCATCATGGTCTGTGTCCGCAGATCATTGGAGGTGTCCAGGGGAGACAAGGAAGCAGAAGGGGGGATCCGCCTGACATTTTTTTCCCTCCATCACCACATTACCATGCCAGTACTGCCGTTTCCATGCCAGTACAGCTGTTTCTATGCTGGTACTGCCGTTGCCAGGCTACACTGAGGGTGTTGGAAGAAGATGTCAGGTTGCTTTGAGGATGCAAAGATGAGCGATGAAGCTGGGCTAATGCTGTGACCTCGGAATCCCACCTTACTGCCATCTCAGGGACCTACTGGGCACAGGCCAGCTCAGGGGGGGCCAAGCAGGGACAGAGCTGTTGCTATATATGGGAGCCAGTGTAATGGGGGGAGGTCCCTAGGGCTGGATTCTGACAGGCCACTGGTTTTGTGGCACTCACTTAGTGTTGCCTGGTGCTGCTCTGGCATTGCCCAGTGCTCCCCTGGCATTGCCCAGTGCTCCCCCAGCACTGCCCAGTGCTCCTTCTGATACTGCCCAGTGTGCCCCAAACATTACCATTACCCAGTGCTCCCCTGACATTGCCTGGTGCTCATCTGGCATTTCCTTGTGCTCTTATGGCATTGCTCAGCACTTCCCCTGGAACTGCTTCAGTGCCCTGTGTTCTCCCTGGCACTGCCTGGTGCTCAGGGGGATGGAGGGATGACCTGACAGCAGCCTGGCATGTCCACAGTGGCATTTTAGGCACCAAATTTATGAAGTCATCAAAGAAGTTAGGATTATTTGTCAAGCCATGTTGAACATACAGACATTAAATCATGCTGGTTTGTAGTCCCTTCCTCAGTTTCCTTTCCTGCACCATCCTGGGCTGTGGTCCTGCTCTTGTAACCTATATATGTTAACTGACAGGACTCTTGGCTGTAACTTTCAGGACTTTCTGAGCTAAAGATGATGTTCCCTTGCAAACATCCTTCAGGGCTGTAGGGTCTGGAGGACACACAGGTGCTCTCCTAATTCATGGAGCAGCCTACAGAGTCCCATACTTTCATGTGCCAGCTGGGTTGGGATGTTTGTACCCCAGTTATGCTGCAAAAGTCTTTGGACAGTGGGGAGAAGAGTGGCAACTGGCAGGTGAATGAGTCAGGGTGGTCCAACCAAAGTATCAGCAGGAGTCATGGCTCGGTATGTTTCACTTGCTCTTCATCCTGATGCCAGCCCCTGAAGCACAAGATGACCCCCAAAGATAGATTTGGTACCTGTTGGGTGTGGGAACAGCTTATGTGGTGAGGTTCCTTCCTTCCTGGGAGGATGCTGAGCCCCTTGGACTCAGCATCTCATTCTCCTGCCTCTGATTTTTATTGTGTGCCATGTGGTTACATGAGAGCACTGCTGTGGGCTGGGGCTCAGGAGAGAGGCCACAGTGTGATGTCATTTTCCCACCTTCTGGGGCCATCCCTGTGCAGGCTGCCGTGTGTTTTCCCATGCGTGGGAGATGTTATCTGTCCCGCGGTGTTGGTGGTAGGTCTCTGAGCCAGTGCCTATCTATGGGATTGGAGCCAGGGCAGGACATCCCTTTGGCTGAATATATTTTCTCCCAGCAGCAATTCCCAGTCCCTCAGATCTTGTGCTGTTTCTCACCAGTACATGGTGTCCCTCCAGCAGAGAGGNACCCATCACCTTCCAGCCCCCCTCCCTCCACCCCCGTGCTCCAGCCTAAATAATTCCTCCTCTGCCTGGCGGTGTGCAGACTGCTCTCCTGTCCTTCCCTTAGTCATCGCTCAGCCAAGTGAGACAGATATATTTGTGTGCAGCTCCTCACAGATCAGTCACTCCAGCCCCCAGATCATTTCACTGCTGGGTCATGGGGTGCCCCATGCAGAGCACAAGGTGTCTCCTCCCTTTACTACCCTGTCCTTGCTGCCAGAGGCCCAAGCCCACGCCTGAGGAGTGAGTGGCCCCGTTGATGCTGCGTGGGTTGGCAGATGGAGCAGCATGTCCCTGTCCCTGGTCGGCTGAAGGCTGGGTGCTTCTGCCTGTGCCAAGCACGGTGCTGGCTTTCTGGAGTGGCTTGGATCCAAATCCCTGCTTTCCAGGTACTCTGGCTGCCTTCCTCCTTCCCAGGCCAGCCAGGGTATGCCTTGGCCCTGTTGAGCTCCCACGTTAGTCCTGGAGTGATGCCTTCTTACAAGTGTTCTCAGCGTGTCCTGTGGCTTGGGAGTGAGCTGAGAGGACTGTGTCCTGGCTTATGGTCCACAGTCACATCCCAGATGGAGAGGGGATGCTGGGATGCACAGGGGCATGGCACTGTACAGCTGCTCACAGTGCTACCCAGAGGGACCATCAGCATCTGCACCAGTGCCAGCTGTGGGGCTTGGATATGCACAGCCAAAATGGGAAGTATTGCCCTTGCTGTACCCCAAATCATTTCACACCCTGCTCTATTTGGCAGCCAGTGGCCCCTGCCACACGAGGCCTGGTGCTTGGTAGCAGCTTCTGAGGGTCAGTGGGGTGCAGGCTGCTGTAGAGAGGAACATGGAAGCCCAGGGCTGGAGCGACTGTCCCTGATGCCGCCTCCCAGTCCCAGTGCAATGCCAGGGCAGTGGGAGCAGAGAGATATGGGGGGAGGCATCCAGGACTTGTGCTGTTAATGTGTTGAACCCACATGGCCTTGCACCGAGGCAGGAGAGGACCTGGACACCCTGCCTGAGTGCTGTGTGGGTTGCCAGGATGAGTTACAGCAAAGCTGCTGTGGACACAAGATGCTCAACATGTCCAGCACAAAGCTGTGCTCCCGCCTCATCCCAGGGCCTCCTTTGCACTCCTTGCACCTTGCAGGAACCCCGTGTCCCCCCAGGTAGCTGTGCTGCAGAGAGGGAAGTGGGAGAGAGTGTGCTGGGAACAGGAGACAGTGTCTGGCAGCCCTTCACTGTCAGGGCCATTGAACTGGCAGTTGTGGGGGTGGCAGGAGCTGGGGGCATGGTGTGCCTCTGGGAAACCACGTACAGCCCCTACATGGGCTCCTGTGAGTAGCCGAGGCCATCCTTCTGGGAGAGGAGCACACCACCTCCATGCTGCAGTGAAAGGTGGGGTTGTGTCCTGTTGAGGCAGCTCGTCCCACAGCTGGCAGTGTGCTAGGGAACATGCTTGAGGGGAATCTCATCTCCCTGCTTATGTCCCATACAGCATCTTCCAGACTGCACTGTGGACCCAAGCAGCATGTGGCTGGTCCCAGCAGGTGTGGGTGGGCATCACTGTCCTTACCCCTGCCACCACATCTGTTGCTGGGCTGAATTTCCATCATTTGAACATCCTTCTCAGCCCAGTGGTAGTGCTGGGTGTGGTCAGACCCTGCGGCTGTTTGCAGGGTGCTGTGGCTCTGCAGATGAAGGGAGTGTCCAGGGTTCCTACCAGGGCACATGGAGAGGTGGGGGCTCTGCCTCCCCATGCATCTCACGAGGAAGGGACCTTAGACCCGAAGTATCCATGGGCTGGTCCCTCTTCTCCAAGGCCCAGGGTCTCCCAGCTCCAGCGGACTGCAGAGGATGGAGCCCATCCCTGCGGGGGCCTGGGGTTGCCCAGGCTGGGTCCCAGCTCCTTACACAGAGTGTGTGGCCCTCCATTCACCTGCACACAACCAGGGAGGAAGAGGGTGCTGTGGGGCAGAGGCTGGAGTCAGAGCTGGGGGTCAGCCAGCCTACAGAATGATTTCTAGGTACTGAGGTGAGTCCCGGCATCCTCCCTTCCTACGTGCTCTGTGCCGGTCCCAAAGTGGCACCGACAGCTCCCGGCACGGTGCAGGGGCGACACCCCGTGGCCACCTCTCTGTTGCGGGGGGCACATCCACTCCTTATGGCCCCTCGCACCACCGCCCGAGCCCCTTCAGCCCCTCAGTCCTCCCTGAAGTCTCCCCAGAGGGCCCTGGTGCCCCTAGGGACCCTGGATCGGGGTGGGGAGGAGTGATTTCTGGCTAGTCCAACTTCCTCATCCCAATTCTGCACCCCAAAATTCTCCTCAGCTTTCCCACCTCCTCTCACTGCTCACATCTAGGGGCATGTTGCTAAATGGGGACACTTTTCCCTGCTGTGCATGGTCACTCCTGTTCTGGCCTGGGAGGGGAAGGATAGTTGGGGCCACCAGGGTGTCACTGCCTCCGGGGGCTGTGGCTGTTGCTATCACTGTCACATGCTGCCCAGAGAACCCCCTTTCCAGCCAGTGGTCTCTGACTGGTCCTGTGGCAGTGATGGGATGGGGTTCTGACGTCTTGCACCCAGTCAGGTGCCATGGCTCACAGTGACACTGTCTCATCCCAGTGGGTCCCCCTGGTGACTTCTGTCCCCTTTGTGTCAGCAGAGCTCCCCACACATGTTCCTGAAGTTTGGTTGACTTTGGTGTGGGGCACATCATGGTCACTCTCCCTTCTGGGACACTCCAGACCAGATGGCAACTGGCCAAGCCCTACGGTGCCCCGGGGACAGGCAGAAGTGTGCAGCCTTGGAAAGGGATGCTATCCTGCACCCTGGGGTGCAAAGCCAAGCACCCATATTCCCCACCAGTAGAGGTTTTTGGAGTGAGTGGCAGCCCTGTGCAGTGGTCCTGCAGCCTGGCAGAGGGGGAAACCCCAATACGGAGTAGGGCACTACTACCCCCATCCCTTGGGGTTCCTATTAAACAGCAAGGACACCCTGAATTGGGCAGGAGGAGATGCTCCAATCCCCTTGCAGATGGCAGGACCACCTGGGGAAGGGTGGATGGTACTCTGACTGCTGCCTGCTGTGAAACATCTGCATGAGCCAGAGTTGCCCTCCAGGTCCCAGGACTCTGCCCCTGGCGCTAGACTGGGTGAGGCTGGACTGGAGCCCTGGGGCTGGGAACTGCCAATGGGGTGGCACCTGGTGATGGGTGATGGATGTGGGACAAAAGATGTGTGGGCTGCACAGACACCATCACTACAGCAGGGCTTGAGAAGGTTGGGCTGGGTAGGTGGTTCTTGCCCCAGCCTTAAATCCTACCTGAGCATCCTGATCCTTTGGTCTGGGGCCTCTGGGATCTCAGTGGGGAGATTTGCACCACTGTTCAGGGAAAGGTTTGCAATGGCACTCTCTTGGAGGTTTGCACCAGCATTTAGGGGGAAGATTTACATCAGTCTGTGTAGAGACGATTGCACAAGTGTTCACAGAGAGCTTTGTACCAGCTTTCAGGTGTTTAGTAGGTTTGCACCACATGCAGGGGAAGGAGGCATTTAGGGAGGAGTTTGCCCCAGCATTAAGGAGAGTGGTTTGCAGGCCACAGAAGCTTTCTGGGGACAGTGTCTCTGAGGTCAGAAGTCTTGAAGGAACAGGTGACAGCTAAGCAGAGTGACATTACCACCTTTCCCATTCCTCCACCATGTCCTCCTACTTCTGCCCAGACCTCGAGGGCGCCTGTGTGGGGACATGGCTGGGGCACACTCTGCTCCACGGTGGTAACTCACTAGGGACCTGCAGCTGTGATGGAGGATGTGAGCTGGGAATCTGGTGCTGCAGTGGTGACAGCACAGCCCTGCAGGACACAGCCCCTCCAGCCACCAGTGCCCTCGCTAGCCAGCCCCCCGGGGACACAGCTGGCTCTTTGTCCAGGCAGGGATGCCAGGCTGCTGCAGGGTGAGCTGGGGCTGGGAAAGCCACCTGTGCCTTGTTCCCCAAGGGAAGACCTGGGTGCACAGTGGAGCTGGATTAGGGTCCAGGAGGTTCTGCTCTCCCAGTGTGAGTCCTGTGGGATGCTTAGAGTGTGCGTTTGGGGTGTTGGCAGTGGGTGTCTCACTCTCAGGGTCCCCAAGCCTGTGCTCTGCTCTAGCTTTCTCTTCATGTCCAGCAGAAGGAGCAATAACACAGTGATCAACACCATTTTGCTGTGTGAGGGCTTCCTGGGGCTTCCCTTCATGGACAGAGCCTGCATCCATGACATCCCACCATCAGGCACGAGAAACACCATCAGGTTCCCCTTCCTCCAGATATCCGTCCTCTTACTCAAGGTGATGGGTGCCTCTCCCAGGTGCTTTTACAGTTGCTTTGGCTCCCAGAGCTGGAAATGGTTGCTGGATTTTCTCTGGAGGTGAGTTGGACACTGCTGCGGTGGTATGGACACAGTGGGAGCAGCCTTGGGAGTGGGCTCAAATGTCCAAGTTGAGCTTTTAGCACCAATCTCTGTGTCCCTGGAAATTGCAGAGGTGCTGCCAGGGCAGCATCCCCCTCGCAGTTCTCTCCCAGATCCTCTTATCAAACCCCATTCCCCTCCCAGCTGCAGCACAGGCACTGTGCAAGGAAAGCCCCCCCCGGCAGGTGAGCCCCCTTTGCTGGCAGCCTGATTCCCATGGACCATGGGCCACCAGCAACAGCTGCAGCTTTCTGTGGGAGCTCCCTGGATGTGCCTAGCGCCGGAGCGCTTCAGCCATGGGCACCACTCTCCTCCAGGGTACCCTTGGTTTCATGGGGTTATTTTGGGTTTCCCAGCACTGCTGCAGACAGCCTGTTCCCAGCATCTGGCTGACCCCAGTGCTCGATGCTCTCTGTTCACAGCATCCAGTGCCTCTGGAGGCAGGGAGCACTGTCATCTCAGTGCTTGGATGTCCCTTCCACTGCAGGGGCTGGGGTGGTTGTACAGTCATCTGGGCACTCTTCCTACTGTCTGCTGTCCTGGGGAGACATGGGACATGGAGTTTGCATGGTCCTGGATGCACCCACTGGCTCCACTCATTGCTGCTGTGGGGATGGGAGGCCAAGCCTGCCTGATGGGACAGTGAGTCGAGGCTGGGGTAGAATCTGAAACACAACAGGCAGCTGTGGATCCCCAGAAATGCCTGAGGAGAAGCCAGAAGCCCTGTAAGTGCACTGTCTGGAGGCTAGTTGGACACAGCTGTTTAATGGATGTATCTCAGTACAGATAGGGAGTTGCAACCCACGCACCCACAGCCACCTCCTCACCATGGCTCTGGCCACATCTCGGACCTGGCATCCGAAATATCCCCATTGACGCTCTGGCCACATCTCGGACCTGGCATCCAAAATATCCCCATTGGCCTGGCATGCCAGGGCGGTAGAGGAAGATGTCGTGGCACTGGTGCACCTCCTGGTCTTGCAGTGGGAGAGACCCCGGAGAGGAGAACTGTGCCCTGGCTGGGGAAAGGTGGCTGAGTGGGTTGGTGCCCCCATTGCATTGGGGTTGGAGGTGAGGGAATGACCAGGTTGCTGCAGGTGCACCCCTGGTCTGTGTACACCCTGGGGCTCCTGGCTGGGCCAGGGCATACCAGGCAGGTAGAGGCTAAGGGCACCGTGGGGAAGAGATCAGAGGAGCAGGGAGCAGCTGCTGGGGCTGCCATGAAACTTGGGTGTCCCGACCCCTGGTGTGTTTGGGACAAGGTTTCCAGGGTCCCTGCTCCTTCACCTGTGGGCTGAGCACATCTATCTACCATAGGGCTGCCAAGCACCAACCCTGCTCAGTGAGTGCCTCATCCCTGCAGCTGGCACCTGGGAGGCTCTGGGCTCTGCTTCCTCCTCCTCACCACAAGCACTAATGCCCTTAGTGAGGTGGGGTTGCCCACTCACTCTACTGGGGAGAGGGCAGGACTGAACAGGGCTGGGGACCAGAATGCTGGGTGGATGGAGAGCATCTCTAGAAGCCAGGGGTACAGGAGGGGTTGAGTGATACAAGGGAGTGCTGAGGGCAAGGTCAGAGGCACAGGAGGGCTCCCTTACATCTCACCTTGCCATCCTGTCCCTCTGGCGCTTTCTGTTCCTGGAGCTCCCTCCCACACCACTGCTGTTGGCAATAACTAGTTGGTCCCCAGGAGGGCAGGGTCGAGCTGTGCCAGGGAACACTCTCCTGGACACAGCCACAAGCCGTGCATGCAGGGATGGACCTACAGGTCTCCAGGCCATGCTGGTTAGGGCAGGGATGTGAAAGACCCCAAGGGGGATCAGCCACATCCTCCCCTCGAGGATCCATCACGCCACTGAGCTGGGACACTGCCTGCCGCAGACCTGCAGGTGCTGCCAGCGGCACACAGAGGCTCAGCTGTGGCTGCCCCACAGCACTGTGGGAGGCTGGGGGCACAGAGGTGCTCTGGGCTCTGCCATCACCCCACAGCTACCCAGAGCAGTGCAGACCCTGCTCCCTCTGCAGTTCCCTGGGAACAGGTCCCCAGGGGCTCCGGGTGCTGGCGGGTGAGGGGGTGCCATGGGAATGTGGATCATGGGGGCAGCAGGTCCCCTGCACACCATGTCCCACAGTGACCCCAGGCACAGGACCCGGCACTGTAGTCCCCATAGGGCGCAGGGGCAGCGGGACACACCTGGCCCCTCCCTCCTCCCCCACTCATCACAGCTGCTCCCATGCCCTCAGCCAATCAGAGCCCGGCACCCATCCCTTACAGCCAATCCCAGAGGGGGGCGGGGCCGAGCGCGGCGTGGCCGCATCCCCGCCAGCCAATCGGCGCCCGGCTCCGCCCATGGGGAGGGCGGGGCAGGTCCGCATGGTGGTGGCGGTGTTGTGCCCTCGAGGCCGTGGGGGCTTAGGCGGGGGGCTGCAGGTGCAGGGCGGCGCTGTTGGGGCGTGCCGCCACGATGTAGGCGACGTTCTCCCGCAGGAAGCCGGGCCAGTCGATGCTCCTGCAGGGCAGATGTGAGCTCACTGGTGGTCCTGGCGCTGCTGCTCCCCTGGCATCTCCCTCCAACCCTCAACACCCCCATGACCACCCCTGCCTCACCTGGTCTCCTCCTGCTTCGTGGCTGGCAGGATCTTCTCTGGGCTCTTGCCGTTCCTGCTGCTGGCAGGGCTGCCCTCTGATATGGGCCCCACATGGCTGATGCTGTGGGAGGGAGGAGGGTGCCCTTAGTCCCCATTCCTTGCACCCCACATGGTGGTGGCAGGGGGAAGAAGGTGCCCAGAGCTGAGGGGCCACACAGGGAAGGTGGCAAGAAGTGGGGCCACTCATTTGTGTGCCGAGCCTCTTCAGTGGGTGCTGACGCTGTGGCGGGAGTTCCCGCTGGGATGGTCACCCCTGCACCAGGGTGGGCATCCCCATACCTGACGTTGCAGGACTGCATCTCCGTTTGGTGCTTGCGGAACCAGGTGTGCCGGGCCTGGCGGCACTCGCCCTCCCCAATGAAGCCGTCGTTGTCCTGGTCCAGGGCCAGGAAGACTGCCCGTGCCCGCTCCCGCTCCTTGAGTGTCAGCAGCCGCAGCAGGGCATTCTAGATGGGCAGAGAGGGCAAGAGAGAGTGCTCACCCCGTGGGGAGCTCCAGGCTCCTATGCCCAAAGCTGTGGGGGTCTCCCACACTGAGTGCCGTAGCTTTGGGTGGTGGCCATGGGAGTCAGTCCCAAGTGCCACAGCCTTGGGTGCCAGCCATAGGAGCCAACTCTGGGTGCTGTGACCATGGGAGTTGGTCTTGGGTGCTGTGGCCCTAGGAGCTGGCTGTGGGAGCTGGCCCTGAGTGCCATGGATGTGGGTGATGGATGGGAGCAAGCCCTGGATGCCACAAGCATACCTGTGGCCGTAGTTTCTGCAGCAGCTGGATGGACTCGTGGGAGAGGAAGTCCTGCCACTCGATGTGCCCCTTCTTGTCGGGGTCCAGGGCACTGAACTGCAGAGCAGCCTGCTCCTCCTGCGCCTCAGCCATGGGCCGCTCGAACTGCTGCTTGTGCACCAGGTGTTTGTAGTGCAGGAAGTCATCCAGGGTCAGGCAGGTCTCTGCAGGGAACAGACTGGCTGTGCAGTGCTTGGGAAGGAGGGGGGATCCACCTCTCCACCTCCCCACCTCCCCAGCTGCCTCCCTCAGCCTTCTGGGACCCGCCGTGGAGAGGATACGCACCTGGAATGATCTTGCAGTTCTTCAGAGTCTCCATCAGGCTGTACATCTCTTCCTCTGTCAGCAGCAGATTGAGGTTGTCCTGGAGCAGGGGGCAGAGAGGAGCCGTGGGGAAAAGGCATGGCATTGGGGGATCACCCTGCTATACAGCAGCACTGGGATGCCTTGTCAGTATGTGGGTGTGGGCACACAGAGAGGGACAGTGTGCTGTGTCACCCAGGGGTGCTGCAGAGGGACGGCTCCACGCCCTTGGGCTTTGGCCATTCCAGCTCTGCCATAGCATCTCACGTGCCCAGCAGCCCATCCCATGGACACGGTGGGCAGCAGGAGGTGGGCGGCAGCAGATCCCTCATTGCCCCAGACCAGGCTGTGAGGTGGGACCCTGCTCCTGTGTGTGGGGCAGGGTTCCCTGGGGAGCACCCACCACCCAGCAGCAGCCCCGTGTCCCCTACTGCAGGCACTCACGCAGTAGTAGCAGCTCCAGCCCGTCTCGGTGTGTGCCGTCTCTGTCACCTCCACGGTGGTGTCCTTCTGCAGGTATCCCATGCGGCGCAGGCAGCCGTCGTGGTACACCCGGGGGCAGATGCGGCACGGGAAGAGGCTCTCGGCCGTCCACACCTCGCAGATCTCACACATCTCATCATTCACGACCTGGGGAGGGATGCACAGATGCTCAGCAGAGCAGTGTGGGCAGGGGCCTGGCTCCTCCATGTGGGTGGTGTTTCACAGATGGGGGTGGATGTTGGAGGGCAGAGAGGGTGGGAACGCATGGGGCTGGCGCAGGGAATAGGTGGGTGTTGAGGTCATAAGGGGCATGTCTGGTTGAGTTAGAGGATGGTGAGTGGGTTTGTGGGCATGAATGGTGGGTGGATGGGTCTGGCTGTTGGTTTGGAGGGGCTGTGGGGTTGTTGGTGCTCTGGGGTGCAGCATGGTAGGTGTGGGTGGCTGGACTATAGGGTTGTAGATTGGCTGGTCTTTAGGGTTGTAAGTGTGGTTCACACATTTTCATATCCATTGCCAAAGAAATACTGATGGTACCCTGTGTAATATAGCCTCAGAGAGTGGTTGGATTCTGGAACAGGCTTCCCAGGGAAGTGGTGACAGCACCAAGCCTGACAGATTTCAAGAAGTGTTTGGACAATGCTCTCAGGCACATGGTGTGATTCTTGGGGTGTCCTGTGCAGGGGGCCGGAGTTGAACTTGATGATTCTTGTGGGTTTCTTCCAACTCAGGGTATTCTGTGTTCTGTGGTTCTGTGTAAGGCTGTAGGTGGGCTTGGCTGTAGGCTTGTTGGGTGGGTGGGTGAGTGGATGGATGGTTAAGATTGTGGGTGTGGATGTAGGTGTGCCGGCGTGGGTGGATAAGCTGTTGAGTTGTGAATGGGCTGGGCTGTCGGTGCTGCAGGTGTGGATGGATGGCTTGAGTTGGCTGGATGGCTTGAGTTGGCTGGATGGCTATAGGCTGACAAACACATAGATCAAATTGTCCTTCTCTCTACCCCATAGCTGGAGCTGGACCCCTCCTTTCCAAGACGCCCCAGGTTGCCTTCAGGCACATCTGAACAGTTGCACCCTCCTTCCCGTGTGACATCTCCAGCTGTCCAGCCTGGCCTGTGGCACCTCGCCCCACTGAGCCACCTCCACAGGGCTTTACCATGCCTAGGGAGGATGTCACTGCCTGGCAGGCACTTTCAAACCTTGATCCCTGTGGTTCCATCTGCTCACCTGTTCCCTCTGCTCCAGGCTGATATCTGGGGGCTCATCATCGTGCAGCTCCCTCTTGGGCCGGATGAAGGCGGGTGGTGTGAACCTGTTGGCCCGGTCAAACTCCTCTGGCTCCACACCCCGGCCATCCCGCAGTCGTTCCCAGGCTGCCTTGCTGGCACTGCTCTCCTCTGGCTGGGATGGTCCTGCCGACGCCTCCTCCTCTCCCTCCTGCACCTCCTGTTCCAGGGTCCCCTGGCGTGAGGTCGCTGCCTCTGCCCGGCGCCGTGTTGATGGCTGCTCCCGCAGCCCGTCCTTGAAGGCTGACACGGCCAAGCTCACCTTCTGCACCCTCTCCACCGTCTGCCGCCTGGACATCAGCACCCCCATGGCTCTGCACGGGAAGGAAGGTGCTCAGTGCTAGCACCTCAGAGCGCAGCGCTGCTTCCCACCCTTGTGCCATGTCCCTGATCCCAAAAAGTTGTCCCGGTGGCTTTCCCACAGAGGCACAAGGAGCAGCTCAGGGCAGGGAGAAACAGGGTCTTCTTGGTGAGCAGGCACTGGGGTTGCCCATGGTGGCCATGCGGAGATGGACTCCTGGCCATGGAGGGTCTGAGTGTTGGTGCAGGAGTGGGACAGGAGGCAGGGAGCTGATTTGGGGATGCTTCCCCCACACTCACTCTAGTTAGACTCCAACTTCACATGGAACACATCCAGGCCTTTCCCACACCAGACCAGTAAATCCCAAAGGGATTGGGACCAGCTGTAAGCCTGCTCCTTGCGTGCATCTTCTTTCTGCCTTGGAGAAAGCCTCTGTGGGCAGTCAAGGGTGCAGCTCTGCCCAGGACTGGAGCATAGCAGAGCTGGTGCTGGCCCCTTACCTTCCTTAAATTCCTCTTCACCCCTGTGTCTCTCTGGCACTCACATGTGTACATACACTTGTGTGCATGTGTGTTTGCTGCTGTTGTGATCACTGGGCATCCTGTATCCTGCAAGGAGCCATGTGGAGAGGCTGGACCAGCCATGGGAGGGCTGGGAGGGTGCAGGAGAGAAGGGAAGCACTGCATAGGACTGGAACATGTGAGTCCAAAGAAGGGCACTTTGTTTCAGTACCAAGGGAAGATTATCTTAGGGTAAAATGGGGAGGCCAACAGCAGCAGCAATAGCAAGTCGGTCTCTGTCTCACTAGGAGTGGGCTGCAGCTGGGGAGAAGCAGGATTTGGCCTCCAGCATCATGGGGCACAGCATCACCCCCAGTGGGTCTCAGTGCTGCCCTCGTGCTCTGCTAGGATTGTGTTATGGAAGACACTGCCCAGGGCAGTAGTGGAATCATTGTCCCTGGAATTGTTCAAAACCTGCGTAGACACGGCACTTAAGGAGATGTTTTGGTGGTGGCCTTGGCAATGCTGTGTTAACAGTTGGACTCGATGATCTTAAAGGTCTTTCCTAGCCTTAATTATTCTATGCTGCAGCGAAGAGGCACTCCCAGCTGGTGCCCAGGGACCAGGAGACGGAGCAGGAAGATCAGAGCAGCAACCTCCCGCCCCGCCAGCCTCAGGAGGGAAGTCCCCAGGTAGCGGGATAAGTAGCAGCACGTGAGCACACGCTGGGATTCAGGGCTGCGGGAGGACTCGGCGCCGCAGGCACTGCTGTGGCAGGGAGACTGGGCAGGGTAATTACAGGTGCCCCACGCTGGCAGGGCCGAGCCGAGTGGAGCAGAGTGTGCTGGCAGGCGGCAAACACCGCTGCGTGCACACGCATGTGATTTCCCAGCCTCTCCCCACCACCGCGGGACCATCTGCCTGCGGATTCCCACGCGCTGAGCTGGGTGTGCAACACGTGTGGGCCCATCCTGCGCGTGGGGGTCCCGGCAGCGCCCACACACGGGGGTATTTGCCCCCGCTGGCTGCAGTGCCTGGCTCAGAGCTGGTGCCTTCACCTTCACCTTCTGGGGCTTTGCAAAGGTGGGAGCAGGGCAGTGCCGGAGGCTCATGTCCAAGCCACAGTGACAGCATCCCTGCGGCTGTGCCTTCCTTCCTGGGAAGGAAAACATCTGGATGTCTCTATCTCCCTGCCGTGCCACCACTCCCTGCCTGGGTGGCTCAGGATCCTGTCTACTGTGGGCAGGATCGGCTCTGCTGCCGGGCAGTGTTGCAGCTCTGCCTGTGAACCAAAGAGTCGGGGATATCACAGCAAGATCTCCCCAAAGTCTGCCTTTGCAGGTCTCCAAGTGTTGGCCAGATCCAGGACTCCTCACGCCCAAGTCTTGGGCAGAATCAGGAAGGAGAAGGTGCAGAGGGGCTGGGCTCATGGAGCAGAGTGAAAAGAGGGGTGTGGGCCCCAGCACAGCAGTCCCCCCAGTTGCCACACTGGTGCTCCTGATACCCAGTGCGTGGGCAGCTCCACCCCACAGTGCTGCTGGGCTCTGGGTGCCCCATCCTCAGCCACCCTGAGGGGCAGTGCAGCAACCTGGGCAGTAGGAAGGTGGCTGGTGTGTACACCTGCTGTGATACCCATCAGATGAGGTTCCCCCGTTCGTTCATGTCATAGTCACCCACCAGCACTGTGCTGCTGCTGGACCTTCTCAGTCCACCTCCCCGTTTCCTGTTCTCTCCTAAAGTCGCCCTCAACACCTCCTGCCACTGCCATGTGCCTGGGTTCTGGGTGGTGTCACTCAGGTCATGCCTTGTGTCTGTTCTCAGCCCTGCTGGCCTCCCTGTCCTGGCTAGTGCTGCACAGTTGGACCCTGCCTGCACATCCAGGGCTGAATGGCTTCAGCCTGAACTCAGTCTCCAGACCCCACTGCTCTTCCACAGATCCCATTTTTCCCCAGATACACCAAACTTGCCCTGCCTGACCCATTGGCTTTGTGAGGTGAGACATAACTCCCACACAGAATCAATCCTGACTCGGGGTCCTGACAGATTTGGGGAGTCCCCCCTCTCCTGGAGACCCCTGGGTGTGGGTAGGGAGGACCAGGGGCACTCCTGCCTCATAGCAGCACAGACACCCAAGCAGCCCCTGTATCTCCATGTATCCCTGGGGGAAGATGTCTCCACTGCTATTTGTGTCCATCCCCCGAGGCACACAGTGCCACCACCACCTGTCTCACCGTGACCTGAGGTGCGGGGGCCTCGACCTTGCTGCAAGGCTGCACCGCGGGGCTAATTTTAGGTCGCCCCCACAGAGGAGCTAAATCTGGGCACAGGCAGGAGCTGCCTGCAAACACCCGGCTCCACTGAGCCCTGCCAGCACCAAGGGCTGTCACAGCAGGCAGTGGGCACCCTCCCACCCCCTTCCCTTCCCTTCCCTTCCCTTCCCTTCCCTTGCTTGCAGCCTGCTGCCCCCCTGTCCTGATCCTTAGGCAACACCCGTTCCCCACGCTCTTCTGGTTCGGATTTTCTCCTTTGCTGCTTCATCTCTGCAGCAAAACACTGAGCCAGAAAGCCCTTCATCCTCTTAGCATCCATGGATGCATATTTCCCAGCCTCATGTGTCTCTCTGCATGGGGAAACTGAGGCATGGAGGTGCAGCTGGAGTGAGGATAAGCTTGTTTTAGGTGGGGATGGAGGCTCTGGTTGGACAGAGCTGCTGGCCAGCACGGAGGCACCCTGAGAGAAGGAAGCAGGGCAGAGCACCGTGATGGTAACAGAGCCCATGGTCCCTGCATGGCTGCAAAATCTCCTTCCTCCCATGGCATAGCACATGTGGCTAATGCTGAGGTTACGGGGCGCCAAGTTGGTGGTGGGTGCAGTGCGATGAGTGACACATAGGTGGGTGTATTGTGGCACAGCGTGGGCATTGTGGTGGCTGGGAGCTCGGGATGGATGTGGCGGGGAGCAGCACAGGGTGGATGTGTTTCTTAGGGCTGGATGTGTTACGGGGTGTATGATGTGTTAGGGGTGGATATGTTTTGGGGTGGATGTGCTACGCCACGGCTGGCAGCGCGGGGCGGGTGTTATGGCCCACGATGGGTGTCGCAGTGACTGTGGGCATGGGGTTGGTGGTGGCTTTGGGTGCAGGGATGTTGCAGAAGCTGTGGGTGTGGGAGGGTGTCTGTGGCAGCTGGGGGTGCGGGATGGGTGTTTTTCAGGGCACTGTGGGGGCAGAGTGGGGCGTTGGGGTTCCTGGTGGTGGCATGGGGAGATGGGCGTGTGGAGCCACAGGGTCCGTAGGACTGACTGTCACCTGCCCCATGGTGTGTCCTCAGTGCAAAGCCTCACCAGCAAATAAAGGGTCAGTGGCTGCTTGGACTGATGCATACACAAGCAGGGTCCCTGGCACCCACCTTCATGGGGATGCGTCATGGGTGCGCCAGGAGCACAGAACACCCTGGTTTGCAGCTCCCCAGTCGTGGGAAGGATGCGCCTGATCCCCACAGGCTCCCTGCGGTCCAGGCCTCCTCCCTGCCTCGAGAGGCTTCCAGTGTCTTTATCCCAGACACCTTCCTGGGTGCAGCATTAGGGACCCTGAGGGCAGAGGGGTGGGGTACCAATAGGGGTACCCCATGGACATTGGAGCCCATGGCTGCCTGTCCCAGGACTCGGTTTGAAGGGCATGGAGCAGGGCTGGGAGGAACTGCTGTGGCTCTGGCATGGCTCTGTCACAGCCCTGCACACCCTGCCAGCCGCTGCCTGGCTGGGGCAAGGGGGGCCAGCAGTGAAGTCAGAAGGCTCTGCTTAAGCGACATTGCACCCCACCTCTTGAGCCAGTTAGGGACAACTACAGGGGTCTGGCAGCACACCCGCTTGTCCCCTCTCCAGGGCAGATGGCACATGCTGGGACTGTGGCACTGCTGAGGCTGCTGCTGGGAGGTGATCCAGTTGCCTGATGGGGCAGGGGGGGGGTCCGTTGTTGATGGTACCCTCCCCACCCTCTGCAGGGCTGTCAGAATCAGGTGGGGATGCCTAAGGGGGTGATCAGAGCCCCAGATGTGCCATGTCCCAGTCCTGGGAACACCAAGCCAGTGGCTGCTCTCCCTGCTGGATCAGGTTGCCTGTCCTGCCGCGCCATGGCAGATTTTTATAGGTGTGTCGTACGCTTCCATCTCCCAGAGGGGGATGAAAATGCCGTGACAGCAGAGTCCCTTCCTCTGCAGCAGACACAGCTCCTGCCCAGCTCCCCACTTCTCCTCCTGATCTCCCTCCCCAGCCCATCTCCCCAGCACCCACATGAAGACCCCAATGCCTGGGCAAGACCTTCCCACCCCATTCTCATCCCCCCTATCAGGCACCCCATCCCAGGAGCTCTGGTCACCCTCCCTGGCACCACGACCCCGGGGGCAGTGGGAGAACCCACCCAAGGATGTCACAACGTGTGGACAGCCCATGCCATGCACCCGACAAAACACTAACCGTGGCAAAAAACCCCACTTACCAGAGTCAGAGTCCGTCTGGGGAACACGAGACCTAGACAGCAGTCCACACGGTGTCCATCGCCGCTGCCTCTGACCACGAGCCCCTCTCCACCCGTGGGTGCTCACTGCATCCCGTGCCCCGCGTGCAAATCCCTGTCGGAGGACGGAGCGGTGAGGGTGGTACCCAAGGAGCCAGAGCCCTGCACTTGCTGCCGGAGGATGCAGGAGACAGCGAGATGCTGGGAGCGGATGCCTGTGTCTAGCGCGCACACACACACACACGCATGCACACACACACACACACACACACTCGGAGGAAGCAGGGAGCTTGTGACTGGGGCTGAGCAGATGCAGCCTGGTTTGCTGTCCCTGTACCAATTGCTGCCTGAGCTGTGTTAAACAGCTCTCTGAGACACGAAGCTTTTTTTTTTTTTTTAACCAGGCTGACGTGTGCTGGGAGATACCAATAAAAGCTTTCCCTGCATCTCCTCTGGCCCCCAGGGCCGAACTGCCTTTCTTAGAGAAAATCTCAAGGACTATGGAGATGGGGCTGCATCCGCGGAGGAGTGAAGGTCTCACCTGCCCACCCACAGGATCTTTCCCAGACCAGTGCCCCAGCCACAGGCTACCTGCATGTGCTTTAACCCGATGCCTGCTGGTCAGTGTTGCAGGCAGGCTGTCCTTCCTACACCGTGGTGCAGCAGGGGCACGGTGACTGCTGGCTACGTGTATGCAATGTGCACAGTGTGCCCGGTGCAATGCAGCACCAGGGTTTTGTTTCTCCTAGTCCCCAGGACTGAATGTATCACTTGGGTGCACCCCACAGGACTGCAGTGGGGCTGGGGGCTCACTGAAGTTGCAAGTGAGGTGTTGGAGCAGGAGGGAGACTGCTGGTGGGGAGAGGAGGGCACAGCCATAATGCAGCACCTCTGAAGGTGGGTATCAGGTCCACATGCATCCCCAGCTACCCTGCATCAACCTGGTGAAGATGGCCACTCAGCCCCCTGGCACATTCCTGAGAGGGGGTGCTGCTGGGTAAGGGGGCTGTGTTTTGCATTTCAGGAACTGCCAGCTCTAACTGGGGATGATCTGGACTGAAACAGACTGAGCCCTCTTAGAAGCAGCTTCCATGCAGGCTTGGAATTAGTGCTGAAGGTGAGAGCAGAGGGGCCTGGGCAGTGGGGATGCTGCTGGGCTGCCTGCTCCTTGGCCAGGCTGGATACAGCAGATCCTCTTCTGACTGTGGGAAAGGGAAGCTCTGCTCAGCCCCACTGCATGATTCCTGTTCCCAGGATCTGCTGGGGGAAATCCCACATCCTAGCCTGACATCCTGGCCATGCCAGCCCTTGTGCTCTCCACTGGGCAGGTCCTATCTTGCTCCTTGCAAATCTGTCAGCCCCACAGAGCAGTGGACATGTGGAGAGCTGTGAACAGCAGCAGGGATATCACCTTTCCCATGCATAGAGCATAGATAGTATGGACTGGGAGCTGAAGATGAAGGATTAAGTTTGATGATGGAAGTTTCCTGGCATCTGGAAGATGGGCAGCACCATCCCTCATGGTCTTCTACACCTCTGAAAAACTGTGGTGGACCCAGCATCTGACAACCCTGTCGTGTCCTGCCTCCCCAGGAGCACGTTGCTGGGACAGGGCAGTTCCGAGGGTGCTTCCAGCACCCTGTTCGGGGCATGTATGCTCCAGTTTGTGCCACATGCTGGTGCCAAGCTGATTTCTGACCCCTGACTGCTGCTTGTCACCCTGTGTCAGCCCTCTGTAGACCAGTGGACACCAACACTGATCCCACAATACTCATACCTTCATTACAGACCCTCCCCAGTCCTCCATGTCTGAACTGGCAGTGAGCTGGGACCATCTGCAGCTCATGTCACCTGCAAGCAGATCCAGAGGTTGGGAAAGGCAGCATCTGGGTGTTGTACCGGAATCTGAGCCAGTCCGTGGCTCCCTTCCCCACAGCTGGGGATGCGCAAAGCCAGGCTGCAGAGAGGATTTATCTGCTTTCTGCTTGTGGCTGTCAGGTCCTGTCTTGCTTCACTCCATCAGCCTTAACAGAGCTGCTGGTTGCCCTCCCATGGCCCAGGATGCCTCTCTATGCTTCATCCTTCCCCAGGGGTGCTTCCTTTTAGGGTGAATCACATTTTGCATTATTAACCTGGCAGCATGGTGGAAAATTGTTGGGGCGGCTGTGGGGTGGAGAAAGTGAAGGCAGATGTGAGGCCAAAGGGGAACATCTCCACAGACGAACCTTGGCCCCAGAGGACTGGGGAGGTTTATGCCGGCAAGCTGTGAAAGCTTTTAGTGCTTCTGTGGGGAGAGAGCCCTGCCCCGGCAGTGCTGTGGCAGAGCGCAGCGATTCCTGGAAAAGCAGCGACGAGGAGGAGCGCCGGCCCTGCTCCTGCTCTGGCTGCCAAGGGGCTCGGGGATCTTGCTGCAGGCAGGTGCCGTGTCCCACCGCATGAGCTACAGCCCAGATCCACTTCTGCAGGGAGCATTCAGCAGCCTCCATCCTGTGCAAGATGCAGGATGCACCCTTTGGGGGAGAAGGAAGACCCTTGTCCTCTTTGAAGCCACAGCGTGGCTGGCTGCTCCTTGGAGCGGCCGCAAAGGCAACAGGCTGGGGAAAGCTCCTGCCGGCGCCGGCAGAGCCGGTCTGCTGGAGGAGGGCTGCAGGGGCGGAGGTGAGAGCTGAGCTGCAGCGGGAATGTGCATTTTCGTCAGCTCCTCTCCCCGCTCCAAAATCTCGCATGACGCCCGCGTGTAGGTCACTGGCTGCTGCGGCGGCGCGGCGTGTGGGCTCACCATCTGCGGCTGCTTCTGCAGCCCGCCCGGGAACGCCGTCCTGTACTGCCCGGGCTCAGCCCCAGCCCTGCCCGGCCCCCGGGCCTGAAGCTGCCAGGACCCTGCGGGGACGGAGGGCGAAGGGTCTGCTCCTTGGTGATGGGAGAGGGAGGGGTGCCTGAACTTTTGGCTCCTGCCAAGAAGCAGAAGCCGCAGCACCGGCGCCTGCGCCAGCCGGCGTTCCTGACAGTCAGCAGGGGGTGATGGAAAAGAGAACTTGTCAAAATAGCGAGATATCTTTTTTCAGGAGATTACAAGTTTGGCTGATGGAGATAATAGTGTTGATGCACTGCAGGGAGGGTTCGGAGAGACATCGTCTCACCTCACGGCAGCTGTTTCAGGAGGGAAGGATGATACCAAAATCAGCATGAAATGGGATAAAAACTGGCTGCCTGATGGGTGGCTGTGTCAGACTGCAGGTAGGGAATGGCAGAGCATTGCCCATCATCTGGAATAAGTGGTGCAGGAGCAGGCCTGTGAGTGAGGGAGACTATGCCTGGTTCCCTCCAGCTGTCTCAGCCCAAGCCTCCCAACCCACTGGGCTCCACACAGGGAAGGGGCTCAGGGTCTCACCCGTGGACCTGCAGACATGATCGCACTTCCCACCAGCGCCCAAGTGGGACAGTTCTGGTGCTGGCTGCAGGCAGAACCTCTCAAGGCCACGTGCCAGTGGCTGTCCTTCATGTCTGGTGACTGTTGGCTGTCCTTGCTCCTGGACATTCACACCGGCTCATTGGTGGCTGTCCATCACACCCTTGGTTATCAGCCAGTTGCTGTGCATGATGCTGATGGCTGTCCATCATGTTCCCACGTCAAGGCCAGATCACTGACACTGCCTTTCACTTCCCACAGTGATGCAGCTGTCCTCTGGTGGTCCCACACTCTGACAGCTCAGCCACCAGTCCTCACAGCCTCCAGCTCCCTGCAGTCCCACCCTGATGGTGGAGTGGGGCTGTGGCATCCTGGGCTGTTCTGATACCTTCCTTCTCCCACTCCTGTCCCCACCAACGTTCCCTCCCAGGTGCATATGTGAGGCTGCAGGGCCTGTGGCTCCTGCTCCCTGCGTGCATCTTGCTATGGTCTTTGGGAACAGGGGTGGAGATGGCAGGTTGTTTTTCACCCTGCCCTCAGTAGCCAGAGTGCCCTGAGCAGGAGCTGCCAGATGGTGCCCAACACGGATGCAGCCCCTCCTTTGGCCCCCATGAGCAGCCGCGCAGTAGCGAACCCAAAGTAGGTTAAGATGCTGTGGATGCTGGCTGTGTGCCTCACGGCCATGGCACTGTGCTTTTGTGCTCTGAGTTTTTACCTCGCATCCCAGAGCTGGAGTGCAGAGCTCTTGCTGGACGTAATTACTGAACAGCCCTTTGTGCACTCTCAGGGTGAAGGGGTTGTTTTTGTCCCCTCCCTAAAAGCTTTTGTGGTGCTCAGAAAATTGTCCCATACAAAAGCCTGAAGTAGAATTTCTCTAAGAAATCTGTCTTCTGCCCTGCAGCTCTGCAGGACTGGGGAGTTTGCAATTGAGGTCTGTCTGTATTGACATGGTATCTGAAATTCCAGCTGTGGCATGACCAGACACTTCTTTGTGTGGATAGGAGGCATCTCTCCTTTGCCCAGCTGCAAATTTGGTCTGAGATTCCACTCCAGTCTGATCCAACATCCCCTCCTGGAGCATGAGCACATTGTGTTTCCTAGGGTGGTTTTAGCTCCATCCAGGGCCCTGGCCTAGTACGGAACTGAGAGCTGCTTTCTCCTCATCCTCATCTGTGTCCAATGCATCCCTGCCTCACTGTCACATCCCCACATCTGCTGGGCTGAGCCGTATCAGCCCTAGATCTGCAAGACATCCATCCCTGAGAGGAGGGTGCATCCCACCAGCTTTTCCAGCTGCTGGAAAGGAGGAGATCCAGCCTACATCCAGCATGTTCATCCTCTCAATGGTCCATTTCCAGAGCTGTGTGCTGCTTTCTGCTTCCTGCTACAGTCCTGCAATCCCAGCTTGGCTGTTCCCTTATCCCCATATATGAGTGGACTCTGGGGAGTCTTGTAGAGAGGGTGGGGTGCTCAGTACCATGTTAACTTGTGCAGTCATTTACCCACACTGCTCTTCCATGAGCTGCCTTCATCCTGTGATACACGGGAAAAGCTGGTGGGGACCAGCATTTGGACCTGGGGAGAGAGTACAGAGAAAGGATGTCGTCTGACAGTGTGGATGAGTGCCAAAATGCCCCATGGGGAGCTGGGGGGAAGGTTCAGTGGTGAGGGAAGCAGTAGAGATGATGCAGGTGGGAGGAAGCAATCAACCCATCTTGCCCAGGGGATATACCCCAGGACTGGGATTTGCAGAAAGGTGTCCCCCAAGGGTGACTCCCTGTGATTATCCTGGGATGTCCTTCCTGCCAGTGGCAGGTCCCTGCAGACCAGCTAGGGCAGGAAGTCGTGGGCCTTTCGATCCTGTTCCTGCAGCTGGCGGCTCGCCAAGCCTGGCCCTGATGAGAGAAGGATGCTCCCTCTGGACAGATAATAGCTGAGCAATTTAGAGCCCTCTAATCTAGGAGCACTCTTGCAGGCATCAGCTAAATGACCCTCTTCACAGGACCACTCCAGCCAGCTCCCAGAGAACAGGTATCACACCCAGCCTGTCCTCTCTGCTCCACCTTCAAATCCCCAGAAAAGTTTAATGCCAGACCCCACAACTTTCTAGGGACTTGTGCCTCCTTTTTTCGAAGCAAGCACATGGGTGTACCCAAATTGTGGAGACTCATGCGAAGTCTTGTCCCCCAGGACACTACAGGGCTCTAGAGAGTAGGATGAGCCATGGGAATGGGGAGATAGGTCGAGGCTGGGGTGAGAGGGGGAATGCCGGGTTTGGACCATGGATAGGTGCAGAGTATGGGTTTGTAACCCTGCAGCACCTTGCAGGAGATATGCTCAGTAGGGATGCCAGCCCTCCCTGCTCCCCACCCTGCAGCATCACCCATCCCCACGTCCTCCCTCTCTGCTGCAGGCCGAGGGAGCATCCTCACAGAGGAGCTTTTCAAGTGGAACGGAAACGCCTAATGAAGGCCGACTTCATTAACCGGGGCTGTCACCGGGATGATTGCTGCCTTCCTGAGCCACTTTATGAACAGTGAAGCTGTTCGAGAGGAGAGGGAGAGGGAGAGGGAGAGGAGAGCCAGCACTAATACCTCTGTCCTGCTGGCAAGGACATTGCCATGGACAGTTTAGGGGACTGGGGACAAGCAGGCAGTCCGCAGGGCTGGTGGCAGAGCCTGTCTGTCTCCAGATAAGAGGAGCTCAGCAGAGGTGAGAGCTGGGAATGCTGGATCTTAAGATTACATCCTCCTGGGGCACAGCTGGGTGCTGTCCCAACACACAGAGGGGATGTGGTGTGACTTGCAGTGTGACACCAGATTGCTGGATGCTGCATTTTGGACAGGGATATGGTGCTTGCAAGTGGTCCAGCAGCCTCCATGTTGCTTTTGG
>VWZG01011747.1:101476-257774 GCA_013396735.1 Grallaria varia | reverse complement strand
TGTCTCCACTAGCCCTGTTCCCATACTGCAGCGTCCTGCAGGCTGGCTTCCACAACGCCTCATCCACAGCCCCTCCAAGCCTGAAAAACCTTTACCCACGTGAGGGGCTGTGCATGCTCCCTGGCATCCCTCTTGGGAACTTCCAAGCACCTCTGATGGGGTGAGTGGGAACAGCCCCACAGAGCATCAGAGCCCCAGCACGCCACTGCCTCTCCTCTTAATCAGCTAATTGTGTGTTTGGGGTTTCAGGCAAGGGCCCCAGCCTGGTGTTGCCATACCAACCACATCAGCTTCACTTTCAAACATTTACTAAGCAGGCTTGAAATGCAGAGGGGGGGGGAATTAAAAAAAGATAGGAGGCCAAACAGAAGGTTGATGGGAGGGGAGAGTAAAAGGGCTGTCTGTGCCTCTTTCACTACCCCACGCTGAGTCCTGCAGGGCAGAAAGCTCTGATTAAAACAGCTCTTGCTGGGTTTCAGAGGCTTTTTGGGGAAAAAGAAAATGCCCCTGCCTGCTGGAGATTGTCTGAGGCGCTGTTGTGGGTAGGATTGTCTCAGTTTCTTCAGCGAGGTGAGGAGAGGGCTCTGAGATTGGGGTGCCCAGGTCCCTGAGCAGGCAGTGTAGGGATGGGTGGTGGATGCTGGCTCCAGGGACCCACCACCGCCAAAACTGGCTGAGCTGCCAGCTGGTGTGGTGCCTCAGTGGAGGAGGGAAAGAAGGTGACTGAGGGGGGGTGATGTGGGGCAGATCTTACAGCTCAGAGGGTCTGGCCCCTATTTGTCCCCAACCTGCTGTCATCCCATGCTACAGAGCAGGACCCCCACTCCCAGAAACACTGGCCCCCACTAGCATGTTCCTGCCCTGCTTTCTGGAGCTGGTTTGCTTGTCTCCCCTGCTCCTGGCTGTGCCCCTGTCCCTCCTCTCTCCTCCTTCCAAATCCACCACTTTGCCCTGCTTGGCCTTTCTGTGAGCTGGATCAGCCCCTCCAGCCTATCTGGCCCAGCTGAGCAGGCTCTGGGCTCCCTTACTGTACCAGCACTGGCATGGCATGAGCCCTTCTTCATCTGCCAGCCCCCCTTCAGATTCTCGGCAGTGGCCTGTATGATGCAGGCAGGGGAGCTGCCCCAGGAGGGGAAGTGGGGGCGGATTTGTGTTGCCTCTTCAGTTCATCCAGCTTCCTCTGCAAACCCATTTAACAGATCAAAATTTTATATGCTGAGCCATGCTGGAGCCCAGAGCACAGCAGATTTTAGTTAATTGGAGATTTTGGTCTAAGGAGGACCACGGCATGGGCAGGAGGCGTTGGCTGCTGCAGGTACACAGGGTAGATGATAAAAAGGGAGGGCAGGTCAGAGGAAGGATGACGTACAAGGAAACCCAGTTTTTGAGGGTGATGTGGCCTTTTTGACATCCTGTCTTGTGGGATGGCCCTTGCTTTGGTATTTGAGTGTCTCTGTCCAGTTTCTCTCCCATCTGGCATGCCCTCATCCCAATTGTAGTCAGTGAGCATCAGCCAGCACCACCAGCCTCTCTGCTCACCCTCATCACAAGGGTTGCAGGGGCCCATGTCATGTCCAATGACCTGGGCGATCCTGCCCACACCACAGCTTCTTCCAGGGGGTTCCCCTGGGAGTCCCCTGTCCCACCCATTATTTCTGTGGTGCCTAAGGGTGCTGGAATGGCCATGGGCTGTGGGATGGCTACTCTGAACTCAGGCTGGAAGCAGGCTGGTCAGCAGCATGAAGGTAGTCCAGGCTTTGCAGGGGAAGCTCTGTGGTCAGCTGCACTGCCTCGGGCTTTGCAGGCAGCCCTGAGACAGCTTGGCTGGCACAGTTAGCTTATCAGCCTTGCTGAGCACCTCTGAGTGGTCCAGATGGCTTTCTGCTGGCAGAGTGCAGCCCTGGCAGCTCACATCTGCTGGAGACGGTGTGTGGGCAGACCCCCTGCCTCCTTCTGTACACCCTCGGGGTCTGGTGTGCTCAGTGTCAGGTACTGGGGCTTACCTGGACCTTGCCACAGTGAGAATTAAGGCATCACCAGGGCAGGAAGGCAAATCCTTCCTCTCCAGGCTGTGTGTGTGCTGCTAACCCTGCTGTGATGGAGCCATTTGGCAGGGCTCAGTGGGATACCCTGTGCCATGGGATGTCCCTGCTGGGCAGGATACCCTGGAATAGCCCTCCTGGATCCTGCCCCATCCCTGTGGCTCCCCCACTATGGACCAAGCACCAGCAGGGAGCTGGGACAAGGACTTCCCCTGTCACAAGTGTGCTACAGCCACCAGGACAGGTTGCATCCTCCTAGCTGTTGCTTGCTTTGCCACAAACATTACACTTTGTTCTCCAACCTCACAAGGTGTCCTTTTGACAGGGGGAAGCCTCCAAGCTGTTATCCCTGGGCTGTTCTCCCCTTCACATTCAAAAGGAGAGGGCCAGTGTGACCTCCCTGCTGGTGGTGGTGAGAAGGAGCCCCAAGAGGGCTTGAGTTCCTGTGTAGCACCTGGGGCATCCTCGTGCTGGGTGCAATGCTCTTTTCTGGGCAGCTCTCTCTGTGAGTTTTACATCTGCCTGCAACACCTCCAAAGGCTTGATTTACTGTAATTCCTCTGGAAAGCAACTTTTGTGATTGCTAGCCTGGAGATCTCAAGCTGGACTTAAACAACAGGATCCTAAAGAGGCCATGAATAATTGAGCCTAATAAATATTAATAACTGTGGCAAGGCATGTAATTGCAAGGAGCATTCTGGAAGCACAGTTCTGCAGGCAAGTGTGCACTCCCTGCAGGCCAGAGCAGAGCCCAGTTAACACTGGTACTGCCAGGCCATGCAGAGCTGTGCATGGCCACCAGCCCTGCCACCCTCCCCTGGGGTTAGCAGTGGCCAGGGGCAGGGGGTGCTGAACATTGTGTGAGTATTTAGCAGTTTGTATTTAGCAGAGAGTCTCTCTCCCATGAGATGATCTCCTGTCATTTGGCATCCCTCAGGCATCCTGGAGGATCTGGGACATCCAGTTCAGAGAGTCCTGCGTGCCCTCACATACAAGCCACAGGAGGTATGCCCCAAACTGAAGTCAGTCTATGGATGCTCCCTGCTCTTTTTTCCCAAACACCTGGTTGCCTCTCTGTGCCCAAACTTCAAACAGGACTGTCTGTGGCATCAAAAAATCCAATGCATTGCAAATCTGGGTCCCCGGGACAAGTCTATCAAGGCACAGTCTAATCTTTGTGTGTCCTAACAAGTCCTCCCAAGTTTGGATGAGTGAAGAAATGATTGAGGGATGCACTGATTTTCTCTTTCTGTCAGGACAGTGGTGGGGAGTGCATGTGGTCACCTCTCCTGACTGAGGGATATCCTGCAGGGAAAGGCTGATCTGGTCACTTGAACCCTTGCTGAGCTGTTGATCAGAGACTGAGCAGATGGATCATTTTGCCCAAAGTAGCTGAACTTTTTGGATGAAATGTAACAACAAAGCTAAAGACAAAATCCAGCCATTCTCCAGGTGTGCTCTAGTCCCTTACTGAATCACATGCCTGAAATTTGACAACACCTGATCAAACCCAGCATTTCACAGTCCTCTGCTTTTCAAGGCAGATGAGAAGAAGGAGTCTAGAAGGGGCTAGAAGTGCTTGCATGGAACGGCACAATCTGCAGTAGTGTTGTAAGTGGAGTCAAAATCCATAAATGGAGACTTTGCCAGAGCCTTCTGGGTGTTGCAGTTCAGGGTGAGGGGCTGGTAGACCTGCCTCTTTGCAAGAAAGTGTTGGCTTTGCTACCTGATGCTGATGGTGTGATGAAGGACACTACATGGCATACGGAGGAACAGGACAGAAAAAACCCCTGAGCTTAGGACAAGAGTTAGAGGGCAGTTCATGTAAAATGTTGCCCACAGGTTTCTGCTTGAAAACTATGGTGCTTGGGCAGCTGAAGAGCTGTGAATGCTTGGCAAGGGCATTTCGAGCCTGTATCCTCTGCAAGAGCTTCTCCCACACTGAGCAAGTGCTTCTTTTCCCCAAGCTGCCTGGCTGTTGAGACTGCATCTTGCAAATGCGGTTTCAGACAATAACAGCTTGCAATTATGCAGTGCTTTCAAAACCAAGATATCCTGAATTTCGTTAACGTCTTTGTATAAAAGTAGCTGAGACTGCTGTTGGGATGCAAAGCTCCAGCCTGTGCGGAAATGTCGCAGCTGGATCACGCAGATCTTTATTCTGTGCTGCAGATGGATCATTCTGCAGATTTTAGGGTGTTGCTGTCACTCTGGGATGCACTGCCTAGGCTCAGCCAGAGAAAAGTGTGCACAGAGGCATTTCATGGTCTCTGACCCCCCACTTTCTGTGATTTATGTTTCAGTATGGGTTGTAGTAGGAGGGCTGGCTGGTGATGGGGATTATCCATGCAGGAGTCAAAGGGCTCTGCAGGCTCTGGGGAAAGGGGAGATGTGACTTAGGATCAGTAAAGGAAGCAGCAATTCCTGTAAGACCCATTATGGAGCTCAGCATATCAGAAGCCATTTCTGAGCATGTAAAGGGCAAGCAGGGATTTCCCAAGGGAGAACTATGCTGGACTCTGAGGGTCACCACAAGCAGCTCGACAGCTGGCAGGTGGCCAGTAAAGACTGAAGCACCTTGGGGCTGACACAGGAGTTGCCATCAGCAGTAGGGGCACCCACACAGGATGAACCTTTAGTAAAGCCTTAGGTGCCAATAGATTAGGATGGCTGACACCTGACAGAGCCTCAGTCCAGAGGAATTAGATAAATGGGAGCATCAAGCCCCTGAAATTCATCAAGGGGGATGTGAAGTGCAGCGCTGAGGTGCAATAAGCCCCAGGCAGGGAGGGAGCTGAGCACTGAGTGGCAGTGGTGATGGAAAGGACCTGTGTGCTATTGTGGACACCAGGCTGAATATGAGCCAAGAGAGCACTCTTGTGAAAAAGGGAAACCACATCCTGGACTACATTAGGAGGAGAGTGTCCAGCAGATTGAGGGAAGTTATTATCCCTGCTCCTTGGCACTGTTAAGGGTGCACAGATCACGGAAGCTATTCTTGAATTGCTCCTAACAGCAGCTCTCCCCTGGCTTCCTCTGTTGTTAGTGAGACATGAAAATACAGATGATGGTACAGGGGTTTTATTGCAGGAGCAATAAAAGGAACTGTAATGTTATGCCAAGCCACTTGAAGCACCTGCTTGGGAAATAGATGGTCTTTCCTGAGTCTCATAGAGATCAAGTGACACATTTGGGGAAACAAGGAGCTTTACACTTGGATATTAACTGCTCTTTTAGATGAAAAATTAATGAAAAACTCGTCTGTAAAAAGCCTGTTTTTTCTGTAGTAACAGATACCTGAAAACATGAGAATATTGAAATGCTTCCAGTCGCTGTGAGCTGCTGTGCAGTCACTTCTGAAATGAAAGGCAGTAATACTTCATCTGCTGGACTGTTTTCAGGATAGAAAACTGCTTCAGCAATAGTTGAAAGTGTGAAAAAGCGAGTGGTCAGCAGCTTGGCCGACCACTGTGACATGCAGCTGACAGTGCTGGGGCTCTGTGAAGGACCAGGCAGCAGAAATCAGTATTTGCCAGGGGCTGACTGCCCAGAGCCCATGTTGCACAGAGACTGCTTCAATCACTGTTTTCTCAATCCTTTTTTCTTTCCTACTATGGCCGTAGAGCTTCAGATGAGTCTCATCTGTTGTGGATAGATAGAACCACTGCAGGATGTTTCCCTCCCCTCCAAAGTTAACTCGGTGCCCTGTGGTTGACAGGAAGCAAAATAGTTGTGGGGGCTATCACAGTTGTTGCATTTTGTGAGGTCTCTGAGGCAGGTGGGCCTTGGACTGGTCACAATGCAGAGTGAACCCATTACCACACCATCAACACTTCAGTGGGATCCAGCATCACGTGGCAAGGCTGGCAAGGAGGAGCACACAGGAGAGATGGTGGCATGGCCAGGCTGGTGACAAGTGGGTTGGCAGAACCTCATTCAACAGGGAATTGAGGGCAGGACTGCATGCCCTGGGACAGCTTTACCCCCAGCTCCTTCCTTCATGGGTGATTGCAGAGCATCAATCCCCAAATCCGCTCCACTTCTCAAAGCTTTTAAGCTCCCTGGGCTTTACTATGCTCAAAGGCTGCTGCATGAAAGAATATTTTCCCTTTGTAAACAGACACAGTGACCTGCTTAGCATCGATCCTGTGAGGCAGGGCTTCAAATTCAATTTGTTTCCATCATATCTGTGAATATTTTGGTAAATTGATTTTTGAGAATAAAAATGTATTGACAGTGATTATAGCTGATAAATACATTTTAAATAATAAGATGAGGCTTATGATCACTGAGTTGTTCACCTGAGGGATGTAAAAATGTTCAGTAAACAGCATTTTTCTAAGACATCAGTTAAAGTGCTGACCTTTATTTTTCATGAGATGACTCCAATTTCCATCTCTTTTTAAAGGGAGGAAGCCCTGAAAAAGTCATGGCGTGCAGCTGATGATCCCTAAACCTGCAATTTATGCGACTGCTGTAATCTGCACACAACTGTAACTGATGAATATGCATCACATCATTTCTATGCGTGGCAGAAAGTAACCTACTTCTGTCCCCTAGAAAGCTGTGGTAGGTCTGGCTGCATGCGCCTGAGACTCTGTGCCAACAGTGGGGCTGTGGGGTTTTGGGGAAAGTGGGGGCACTCTGGGAAAACCTTGAGTCCAGACCTGTTCTGATGGGTTAAGACTATAACTATCCCTCTGTCCCAGGGATACTGGTGTATGGCTCTGTGCTTGCCTCCTCTCGAGACCCACTTAAGGCAGGGTCTGGTGGAAGTGAAGCAGGGAGGATGGTGGCCACCCCAGAAGTAGCCTTGAGTTAGCATCTTGATGCTGAAGCAGCAGAGATGTGATAGACGCAGAAGAATGGCCAAGTGACACTCTAATGAGTGTTAATGGGAGGTAGGAATTAAAACCTGCCGGCTCATTAGCAAGGGAAGAATTACCATCTGCTATGGCTGGCGGATTCCCTGACATGATTTGTGGAGGGGGGCTACTGCTTCTGTGGGGGATGTGGGGAGACAAGACCAGTGCCTAGGAGGGTCCATGCTGCTTACTTGTGACAGCCAGGAGCCAGTGCTGGGCAGGACTGTGTGCAAGACCTTTGTTTGCCCAGATGGGTGGCTGCCTCAGCAGCAGGAAGAGTCCCTGTGCACTCTTGTTTTGTCCAGGGACCTCCCTAGACCTTTCCAGCCTGGCCAAGAGGGCAGCAGGACTGGCAGCAGAACTGACAAAGGGGATGAACTTTGGCCCTCCCAAAGGAAGCTAATGGTGTCTCTGTGAGTGACCACTGATTGAATTCTCCCCTCTCAGCTTGTTGGCAGCATTACAAGAACACTGCTTCGGCTTTCCACGCACAGCCAGTCCCTGCAGGACTGAGAGATTTGGAGCTGCAATCCAGACAGTGGAGCTTGAAGAGGTGCCACTCTCACTGGGGAACATCGTGTGTGATATACTCCTGAATTGAGGAGGAGTTTCTTAGGGTCTCCTGATTTGTCTGTGGTGACCCAGCCCTTTCTAATACAGCCTGGAAGGCAGCAGGACCTGCAGAAGGACCAGCTTTGATCCTGCCAAAAAAAATATGATCATCTGACCCTTTCTGCCACCCCATGCTCATGCATGGTTGAGGGCAGGACCCAACCTCATGTAGCAGTGCCTGCTGTCTTCTCAAATCTGGAGCTGAGGCAGGAGGTGAGCAGCAAGCTCTGGTTGCACATGGGAAGAAAAAGGCAGGAGATAAACTTTGAAACTTCCTGGGGCAGTGCAATGATCCACAGAAAGGCTGCATTGCCTGCTGCCCACATTCTTGCAGATGGTGACTGGCCTGCTGTGTCCATGCTGTGCCTGTGCCCCCTCGCTGAAGCCAAAGTGCCTTGCTAAGCCAGAGCACATCACAAATCAGCATCCCTGCAGGGCTGACACATACCCTGCCCTGCATCCCTTGCCCAGCCAGTGCCCACTGACTGTCAGGACAGAGCTTCCTCCAGCTGCAGTGGAGTTGCTGCCTCAGCCTGGAGCACCAGACACCTCTGCCCAACACTTTGTCCCCTTCCTTCCCCCAGCCTGGCCACCCTGTGGAGCAAAACTGAGCCTCAGTCCCTGGAGAGCCTGAGCGACAGAGACCTGACCCAGGGAGAGAAGAGCTGGGGTCTGTCTGCTCCCTTGGGTCTCTGCAAGATTGTGAAGCCCCTTGATCCTGGACAACAGAGGTGGCACTGGACTGGAGGGACTTGGGTTGTGGCTGGGGGCTGGTGCACAGTCCCAGCAGTGACTGCTTCTGTGGGAAGGCTGCCCCATGCTGCCAGAACTCATCCAGGCAGAAAAGACCCAGCCCTGGGCATGGTGCTGTCTGTGCCCATTGTTGCATCCACCATGGTCTCCTTGGCCCTCATCCATGGAATCCTTGCCAGGAACCTGAGGCTGGAAACGTGTCAAGAGGCTCATGTGATGGGTGCACCGTGGAGGCTTTGGAGGACTGGCCCCAGAAAAGAGGCTTGCAAGGGAGGTGGGCACATGGTAGCCTCCTTCAGGGAATGCCACATCAGACATCTGTGCTGCCTCCCACATTAACATCCTCCAGCCTAGAAGAGACCCCATCCAGCATAGCTCACCTTTGCAGGAGTAATGCAGGCAAACTGCAGTGCCCCTGTCACCAGGCACAGGTGCCTGTGCTACCTGTGGCAAGGTAACAGCCCCGAGGGTACTGCAGCAGTGCTGGCATATCTGTTTGGTCTGGGAAAAGCAACGGATAAGGAATCAGCTGGATGGCTGCATCCAAAGAGTAACTCAATGTCCAAGTGGAAACCAGTAATAAGTGGTGTTCCTCTTGGTCTGTACTGGAACTTGTACTATTCAATGACTTCATTAATGACACAGTGGGATTGAGTGTACTCTGAGCAAGTTTTGCAGCAAACAAAAAGGTGGAGGCTGAAAAAAAGGAAGTGCTTTAGAGAGGCATTATTAGAGATTGAAGCCTGAACTGTGCAGTGGGGAAGGGGATTTCGTTGGTGGGCTCAGCAGAAAAGCAGGAGCAGCTTTTGGAAATGAGCGAGTCAGCATGAGCAGATGCAAATGGGAAGTTGGGAAGTGTATATAACTGTGAACTCTCCTGGGAGATACGCATGGCTGACCATAGTGATGATGATGAGGAGGTACTACAAAAACACATTCTCCTCTTTTAAATCTGTTTCTCAAAACAATGAAAATGCTGTTACGCAAGATGCAGAAAGGAAGGCAGTGTCTGTATTCAGTGTTTGGGAAGAAGCAAGCAAGGCTGTGAAATATTTCCAGTTTATCAGGCACCAGAGGGATTGCTAGAAGACATACACCAAGGGGAAATATTTCAAAAGTAGCTGCCCAGATAAATTGTACCCAAGAGCCCTGTAAAAATGGGCTGAGGGACTTTAGCTGTAATGGTCTTTATTTCGTATACAATTGGAATTTCCCTGGCATTCACAGGAGGTGCTGGGGCTGACAGATCTCTGCTGAGTATCTCTTTGCTCAGGCATCCATGTTTCCCAGAGCACAGCACATCCTTCATATGAGTCAGGCACACAGGGATGACATGGCTCCTACTACAAACATCCTGAAAGAAGACTCACTGATTTCTCTTTCTGAGAAAGGCCTGGGCAAAGTAAAGCAGAGCCAATGCAACTCCCACATGAGGTTTTAAAGGGAAATGAGAGCGTACCCCAGGGGAAGGGGCCCCTTTCTCTTATGCCCAGCTCTCCACCTCTGCCTCCTCCATCCCTGTGATGAGAAGTTTATGGAGAGAGATCACTTTTCCTTGGACACTGGGACACTCTGTAGCTTGCTGTTGGGAGACAGCACCTCTTTGTGGTATGCATGGACTCAATGTTAATAGTGCTTCTCTTTTCTGTAGCCCTTCAGAGGTTTGATCAGCAGCCTGCAGAACTGTCCCCCACAAAGAAAACATCCTAATGTTGCTTAGGCACTGCTCTTGCCAACCTGTCCCAGGAAACAGTCTCCAGAATAACTTCCAAATTGCTTTATCCATTCTGCAGCTCTCTGAAGGTTCTGTGACATTTGCACAATTAACTTGGAGATCTCCTGTAACCTTGTTTGCAAGCTGTGCTGCCATTTATGATTATTTTCTGTGCTATGAAGGGTATTTTGGATACCCTAGGAAGTCTAGTGGGGATGGGAGTCCATGACAGTTTGGAGACTCCAGGTTGCCCTGAGTTGAGGAGGAGCAGGAGGTTATTCAGGACAGCAGGCACCAGTAGCCACCTGCCACCCTATTCCTCTAGGACCAGTTCTGGACCTGATGACATTCAGCATGTTGGGAATTGAATATTAAAAATCTGTAGACTAAATCTGCAGGTACAAGAAGCTAAGACTTTGCAAGGACTGGGCATCTACACAGCCACCAGCAAGACTTGGGGCTGTGAGAAGCTGATCTGATGGCTCCCTCTGTCCATAGACTTTTCGAGACCGCGGAAAATGCAGTTTCTGTCATCTGCAAAACATCTCCTCCATTGCCGTGCCCTGTGAGATTTTGGGCAACACGGAAAGATGGGGCTGGTGCTGTGCTGAGTATCACTCACGGGTTCTGTGGGCACACAGGAGTCGATTATAATTTCAAGGCAGCCAGAACAATAGTTTTGCCAATGCTCTGGATCTGCTAAAAGGCAAAAGGCTCAGCTCTTTCCTGCTATCTCCGAAAATGATTACCCTCCTTTGCTGAGCACTCATTGCACCACATCTGGGTCCATGTTTCAGCCCACCCATTATGGAAGAGACATTGATAAACAGGAGTGAGTTCAGCAGAAGCCACTAAAGTGACAGGGGCTAGAGCTCCTGCACTGCAAAAAGAGCCTGGGGGAGTTGGGCTTGTGCATCAGGGTGGGTCATGAGAAAGAGTGATTTAGCTTGTAGCATAGAAAAATTACCCCCATGGGGATAGAAAAATTACCCCCATGGGGACAGTCATGTGTTTAAATAGGGGCCTGGAGAAGTGGTAGAATCTCCAGCCTTGGAGGATTTCAAGATGGGCATAGTCCTGTGGAACCTGGTCCAACCTAAGTGATTCTCTGATTCTCTGATCCCATGCTGCTCCTGCTTTGTATGGAAGTTTGATACCTTGCTTGGTTTGAGACAGACTTAGTTCGTGAAGGTGTAGGGAGGCAACTGGGGAGATCATCAGCTGAAGGTGGTCTTGGGGAGAGGGAGCCAAAAGAAGAAGGGAGAGGGGAGGGCTGGATACTTGGTGGGAGGACAGCCTGCTCTACCCTAGGCTGTCCATGGTGCTTGGTCTGAGTCTGAAGGGAACAAGTGTTGGCAGGGACCTGCTTGGAGCACGAGACTCTTGGAACTGGCAGGGAAAACCAGGACCAAACAGCATAAGGATTAAGACAGGCTTGCATAAGAAATTAAGCCAATTTTTATAATTTTCTTCTGGATTCAGATTCATCCCAAGATGCTTTTCTGCCAGCTCCAAATGAGATGGGAGAAGGGAAATTAATGGAGCTGCTTGGAAAGTGTTTGTAAATGCTTTGGCCTTATGCAGAAGGCTGTGGGGCAAGGGTCTGAGGGTGGGGAATGGAGCTCCCATGCAGGGCATGCCCTAGGGCTGGGGACTGAGCTGCTCAGGTGATGGGGGCCAGAGCTGCCTTCTAGGGAAAAACCAGTGGGATGCTGACATCTGCGTTGGGAATGGAGCAGGGCATGAGGTTACACCTACACTTCACAGGAAGGAGGATGTATATCAGGGAATGGTAGGGTGCACTTGGCAAGGAAGCTGTATGGGCTATCTCACCCTCTAGTGGGACCCCTATCCATTGATGACTAATGAGGGAACTGCCAGCTCTAGATGAGGTGATTAAGTGAGCACAGCAAGGTCACCAGGGAGCACAGCCAGCTGGCAGGGAGAGCCTGAGGCCGAGCTTTCTCATCCCTGGATGGAGTGGCTGCATTCCCCCATCCCTTGAGGATGGCCCTTGACCCTGATCACCCCCATACACTTAGCTTGGTGTAGCTGGCCTGGCTTGAAAGCCTGCAAGGGAGCGTGCAGACAATTTATCAGCACACATGGGGATGTCACAGTGGTGCTGCTGCAGCCTAAGCATTACTTCAGGACAGCACCATCACTCTGCAGTAATAAATCAGAAGAAACCACTTCAAGAGGCTTTTCTGAAGCTACAGGTGACCCCTGGTTTTGTGGTTGAGGTACTGAGAGACTGGGGACTGCAGCTATGGAGAAACCAGTGGGGAAAGGGACAAACGGAATGGCCACCACAGTTTCTGCCCAAGAGTCTCTGCCACTAGGTCACAAAGTTGAGAAGCTGAGCCTGTGTGCTCTCCTCTGGCTCTGCTTATCCTCCCTTGCGCCTCCTCCATGGACAGTTAGTAAGCAAAAAAGCTACTCTATCTGATCATGTCCCTGTGATTCTCTGGGATGCTTTTGTCCTCATGACTAACAAGAAACAGCTACCTCTCTGCCCATGGTTTAAGGAGAGGGCATTCATCAGTGCTGCGGGTTCCCAGTGTGCCTTGGTCAGCAAGGGGTCCTCTGGCAGCTTTCCTGACTGGAAAATCCATGCCTTTCAACTTTCACCCACATGGCTTTCAGGAACATGCTTATTTAAAAACAAACAAGCAAGAAAAAGGAAAAAAAAGAAAAAAAGATAATTGAAAGTACTTTTCCTCTTTCTTCCGCTAATTGTGCTTGTTGGTTTAAGTAATTAAGCTGTATGTCTCAAAATCTCCCCTCTTAAACTGAGCTATATTTCTGGTTGAACTGACCAGTTTTTGTGTCCAAGTTGCTCTGTTTTTATTACCGGCAAAAGCTCTTATGCCTGGAATACATCCTACTGGGAACAGCCGGACATGTCGAGAAGGGGATGGGATGTTCTGCAGCTGAGACACCACAGATGAGGTACTTGTTGGGCTCCCTTCACCTGGGTCATCCAGATCCCCAGTCACCTTATGCCCTCCCAAAATCTTAAACTGTGCTTGACCTGAGCTTTGTGCTTGGCAGCAGTGCCTGCTGCCAGCCTTCACTCTTGGTCAGGCAGAGGAGGTCCCAGTGTGGCTGCCAGCAAGGCCAAATGCCAAGTGTAAATCCCTCAGGCCTTGTGTCATATTGGCTCTGGGGAGGGTAGGGGGGCTAATGGCAGGGAGGGCAAAAAGAGGACAGACCTCCCTGTTTGACATGCCTGGAGCTGGACTGGCTTGCTTGGGTCACTGACAGGAGAGGGGTTGTGTGCTCTGTACCTGCCGTAGTGTTGTCTCATCAGTCACTCTCTGTCCCTGAGAGAACTTGGGCATTTTATCCCACTGTCATCCCCTTACAGGTGAACTGCCCTAGGAAATAACTTCCTCACCTCAAAAGCAGAAACATCAGGGGACCTTCTCCACCATGGTGGAGGAAAACATTTTAACTGCAAGCCCCTCTTATGGCAGCATCTGTATTCTCTTTCCAGCTCACCCTCACATCCATCTTTCAGGATTCAGTGCTGAGCAGCTGCGAAAGTCCTATTTTCCAACTGTTAATCACATACTGCAGTGCATCAGGACCCACAGATGTCTGCACCCCCTTCTTTCCCTGTCCAAGCACAGCAAGGCCTGCTGCAAACTGCTTCCTTCATGCAGTGGCAAACATGGAGCTACAGATGGACTGAGGTCCAAAGTGATCCCTCAAGCTTGTTAGCAGAGAAAACAACCTGTTTACTTTGACAGGGACAGCAGCTTACTCAGTGGGAGACTGCAGAAACCTCAGTGCACATCTGGACAGATGCAGGATGTCTTCTCTGTCATGTTATCTTAGAGTCTCTGGGCCACAGGGGTTTGAAGGCTGCAAAATTTGGAGTCAATTGAGTAATGAACAGCTCCAGGCAGCAGCTACTGCCTGCAGGCGTGGGGCAGCACAAGGACGGGGGAACCTGGCTGGGAGGACTGGTATGGAGGCTTCACTCTGCCCTGAGCTACCTACTGAGCTCCCCTGTGCCCTGCCAGGATGGTGGGCTGCCTCCTCCCTGAGGGGGGAGCGTGTTAGTGTGCTGGGGAGGTGGAGGGGACAGCTGGACAGAGTTCCTGGGGGGACACAGGACACTAGGGCCTGGGCTTCTTGGTGAGCTATGTCATGGACATGACCCATTTCTGACAGTTCTGGACACCTTTTCTCCATCCTTCCTCTCTCCCTTTGCTTCCCATTTCAAGGACGTGTGTCTGCAGACCCTGTAGTTTGCAATGTCCCTAAGCTGGTGGTTGGCTAATCTGCCTGCGTTAGCACCAACCCCTTCTTGGGAATTCCCTTCACAGATGCTGTGGGGTTTATTAGCCCATGTGCTTTTGTGCCAGAGTGTGACTGCAAAAGCTGCTTGCAGAAACAGGCTGGAGCTGTTTGCAAACCTTCCAGGCTGGGTCTTTGCCTTAATCTCTGTGATTAGCTCAAATGGAAAGGAACAGCTGGGCAGCTGGTGAGTTAGGGAAGTGGGACAAACATATGTGAGATCCAAAGCTTCCCAGAAATTGTGGTGTTGAGTTTAGCGCTGAGGGACTGTAAGGACAGCTCTTTATGGGGGCATCCTCAGAGCGGGAGAAGGGAGTGCATAGTGTGCTTGCCCAACAGATGCTCTGGCAGCCATGGATGGGTAGGAGAGCCCTGGCTGCACAGTGAAGCCTGAAGAAGGTGTGGGTGCCACATCTCCCCTTGTTTCTTGTTTGTCTGGGCTTCTGCTTAAACGGATTGGTGTCTAAGGCTGGAGGAGACCACTGGGTTGCTCAGTCTTAGCCCTGTGGAGTGCAGACCATAAACTGTGTGATTACTCTAGGGCAGGAGGCGTTGCTGCCTGCATGGAGACCCACAAGGGATGCTGTTGATTCCCCAGTGAACTTGGTGTGGGCCAGGGGTACAGGTCTGCCGTCTCTATCTTTCTTCACCCATCTCTTTTAGGGCAGCATGGGGCCAGCACACTGAGATGTCTCGAGGTCCAGGGACTGTTGAGCGGGTCGATGAACCCAGCGCACTGTTTCAGGGAGGTCCTTAAAGGGAGATTTGGGGGTACAATGTCAGACAGGCTGCACCCACCCCAGAAAAGCTCTTCTAATGTCCTGTATCACCGGTTTTAGCATATATAAAATGCCTATTCCAGCAATCCATGATGAGCACAGGCACTGGCCAAGTCTTAGGACAGCGGGGATTTCCAGAAGATTTGGAAGAAAATGTTATGCCAGTATTTGACAGGGGTACAGGGGTGACTAGAAAGACGGTGCACATGTCTGGGGAGGCACTTAGTCCCCCAGCACCTCCCCACGCTGGAGGAGGTCTCTGGAAATCGTAAGTTTTTAAGTAAGATGGAATTTTTCCTGGATGCCTGTGTGTGACCCAGGAGATCCCCAAGGCAGATAACATCAAGTGGGGAGGGAGAACGACTTGACCTCCAAGAGCTGCTTGGATGTTTGGAGCGTTACCCTTATCTTTGAAGTGCTCTAGCCAAAGTGGCTGTGTGTGATCTTGGCTGGACACTACACTCATGCTTGTTAGCCCAGAGAGATGCTTAATCTTTTAATTCCCTGTGATACACGAGCAACTGCAAATTTCAACAGGTCCCAGGAAGATCTATTATCCCAGGCAGAGAGGCCAACCTCATGAGGATAGGAGGTGAAAAGGCACTTAAGAGGCTGAGAGGAGATGGACTCACTGTGAAGGGGTTGATGGCAGGACATACGGAACATGGGAGTTTATTTGCATGGGAAGCTGGTGACATGCAGAGGTGCAAGGCTGGCCATCCCTCTGTTCCAGCCACCCTTTGCGGAGAGCAAAGTGTTTTGTGTGCTTTCAGCTGTAACCATGTGACCTGGCCTTTGCATTTAGGTTCCAAACCCTCTCCACAAAACTGCTTAGACCAATTGTTATGTGTGCTGGTGGTGCCCTGGCAAAAGGTGAGCCAGCTGATGGGGACTCGCAACCTCCCCGCATCAGCAGGGCCATGGCAGGTGAGAATCTTGCACTCCAGCTGTGTTCAGGGTATCCTCCCAGATTCCAGTAGGACTCTGCTGAGGCTTGTGCCCTCATTCCCTGCCGCTGAGTATTGTCACCCCTCTGGTAAGGGAAGATGAGGGGCTGGCAGGATCCTACTATTTGAAAGAGGAATTACAGATGGTGCTCCAAAGGAAATCCAACTTTGTCAAAAAAATCATGTGATGCCCCTTCCATGATACTGGAGGCATGAGATGAATAGAGTAGGTGACTGTGTGGGGTTTGAAGTCCCTTATCTGCAACTCTGAACTTCACAGCCCTTGATAACCACGCCCTATGTCCACGTGTACCCAGAAAGCAGCAGTAAATGCTCTGAACTCTGCTCCTCTCCTTCCCTGCTCTGGATTTTATCTCCAACACCGAGTTTCCATCTCTGGCTACAAAGCTTTGGTTGCTGGACCATAAAGGGATGGCACACTGTATGGCAAGGAGGGATGACACTTGATTTTCCAGGATTAGTGCAAAGGCCCTTTCCCTGAGCATCTGGCACGTGGCTCAGGGGGGAGCTGGGCTCTGGGCTTGCAGAGCCCCAGCACTCCTGCTCCCAGAGGTGGGAGCACAAGGTGAGTTCAGGGAGAGAGCAGGGACATCCACAGAGCTTTTGGCACTGAAATGGCACACAGTACTCTGCCGATAGTTTGTAGATCTTCCCGCTCTCTCTCCAACAAGGCTGTTGTTTTGCAATGCTGGCAATTCTCACACAGACCTTTGGCACTGGAGCAGAGCCCCGCACAGATGGGAATTAGGGCCGTGGCCCTTGTGATGTTCCTTGGGAGTGCAAAACTCCCTGATTACAACCACAGTCAATTACTGCTGGGATACATGGGGCATGATCTGGCCTGAATCTCATCTTGGCAGCCTTGAGCTCTTCCAGACTTCTGCGACATGTAGGGTATTCTCTGTGGCTGAGGCATCGGGACAGGACCCATTGGGGGAGTCAGGAGTGGGACCCCTCTTCCTAAGATGAGGAGTTGGACCTTCAGAGGGCACACAGTGTGGGGTCCCACGAATGTGTGCAGAGACACCCCTCAGCTGGGCAACCAGAAATAGATCTACTTGGAATGCACAGGGATGGCCCTCTGTCCAGTGGGGACATGCCACAACAGCTCTGGCTGTGTTAATCCCACCTTGCTGTCTCCATCACCCTCTGCAAAGGGGAAAGGACCCCGTGTGTCACACTGAACTGGTCTCTGAGAGGAGTCAGAAGAGAAGAGGCACCCACCGGCATGCAGGAAAAACATTGTCTGAAGCAAGGACTCTGCTTGAGGTGCCCCAGCCGACTGGTCAGCATTTGAGCTCTGGGATTTGGTGGGTGGCTGCAGGCAGGTGTGTGATGGGCCAGGAGCAGTGCGAGGGGCTGGAAATTCCCTTTGGGGATGGGGATCAGGCAAGCAGCTGTTTACAGCAAGAGAAGAACTGCAGGGACAGAAGCTGAGAGACCTCCTGACAGCATCTGCCTGCCAAGGCTCTGGAGACACATCACAAGAATGGAGACAGGACATATCAGTCCATTGGAACAGAGCAACTCTGGGGTGTAGGAATAGGTCAAGGCAGATTTCTTAGTTCAGAGAGGAAAGATTTAGGCTCTTCTCCAGAAGACATGCCAGCTTCCTCACTATTTTCCAGCTAAGATACTTTTTCCAGGGCAATTTGGTCCTGTGGAATGAGAAATAGCTCATGATTTGGGAGCATAGGGGGACCATGGACATTTGGGTCCTGTTTACCCTGAGCTCTGGCCTGATGGCATCCCTTGATGAGCGGGGGCTGTTTGGGGCTTTGGAAATTCTCTACAGTCTCAACAAATGTCACCAGTTCTCCATCCCTGGGAAGGCCCGGGGTCCCTCCTGCCTGTTGTAGTGTTTCCTTGTGATAGATTGGGTGGAGATTCTACTTGATGTTTGTTCTTCTGTGGAGACTTCCCCATGCAAACTGGATGAGAGAGGTAATCATCATGTTACTTTGGGGAACAAACTGTTGGCCACGGCCAATGACAGTGAAGAAGAACAGCTTACTCGTCTCTGGCCTGGCCCTGCAGCTTTAAGTTGGTAAATGTGTCCGATGACTATTGTTAGGGCACAAATCTGGTGGGACATTATGTGTTTCGGTGCCTGTGATGGCTGCACAACAGTTGCCACCCCATTAGAGATATCTGTTCAAAGTTTCCCAGTGCCATAAAGAGAAGTTCTTGCTAAGATATGCGTAATATCATAGAATCATAGAATGGTTTGTGTTGGAAAGGAACCTTAAAGATCACTTCATCCAACCCTCCTGCCATGGGCAAGGGCACCTTGCACTGGACCAGCCTCCTCAGAGCTCCATCCAACCTGGCCTTGAACACTTCCAGGGATGGGCATCCACAATTTCTCTGGGCAGTTCTGTTCCAGTACCTAACCACCCTTTTCCTAATATCTAATCTAAACCTACTGTCTTTCAGTTTGAAGTTATTCCTCCTTGTCATGTCACTACATGTTCATGAAAATAGTCACTCTCCATCTTCCTTGTAGGGTCCCTCCAGGTGCTGAAAGGCCTCAGTTCTTCAGAGCCTTCTCTTTTCCAGGCTGAACAATCCCAGTTCTGTCAGCCTTTCCTCACAGGAGAGGTACTGCATCCTTCTGATCATCTTGGTGACCTCCTCTGGACTCGCTCCAACAGGTCAATGTCCTTCCTGTGCTGGGGACCCCAGAGACGGATGCAGTGTTGGGATCCCACCAGAGCAGAGCAGAGGGGCAGAATCCCCTCCCTCACCTGCTGCCCACCCTGCCGTGGATGCAGCCCAGGACACGTTTGGTTTCTGGGCTGTGGGTGCACATGGCCGGGTCACGTCCAGCCTCTCACTCACCAGCACCTCCAAGTCCTTCTCAGCAGGGCTGCTCTCAGTTTGTTCATCCCCCAGCCAGTACTGGGGGTTGCCCCAGCTCAGGTGCAGCACCTTGCACTTGGTCTTGTTAGACCTCATGAGATTCTCATGGGCCCATTTCTCAAGCTGGTCCAGGTCCCCCCTGGATGGCATCCCATCCTTCAGGTGTGTCCCTTCTCATTCTTTTTTCAAAGCCTTACCCTTTCTTTTCCTGAAAGGCTGGCTTCAAAACTGCAGGATGTCAGCAGTGGCCCACCCACTGGTGCACATGTGCACAAGGGTACATCAACTCCAATGCCTCTTTGTGATTCCCTGGCTTTTGAGGCAGACACATATTTTGTAAGTACAGGTTATTTTGGATGATGAAATGATTGATATTGAACATATTGATGGACAGCAGGGCTCTGTGGGTTGTGTTTACAGAAAAAGAATGCTCCTGATTGATCATGTTGATTAGAGCTCCTGGCCTGTGGTCAGACAAGTTGAACACAACCATTGTTCCCATCCTTCATGTCTATCAAATTAAATCTCCTTGACTATTGTATTTTGGCCTCAGTGGCAGAAGGAGGTTGGGTTTTGCAGTGTGTGCTTACCCTGATCCCACCTGTGGCTTTTACAGCATCATGGGCAAAGCTGGAGCGAGCTGTTGAAACACTAACCAGGGAATAGGAAGGTGTTCATGTGCGATATGGCAGATGTACTGGTTTTGGCTGGGATAGAGTCCGTTTTGGCACCCAGTGTGGTGCTCAAAGGGTTTGAGACAATGACAGATTTGACTGAAGTACGCTGGACTGAATTTACATCTGTTATTGCTGTTCAGCTGCCATGGACAGACTCCTGTGCTTGCCATGGGGCTCAATTGCCTGACTGTATATCAATCTAGTGCTTATTAGTGGCTGCCTTTTGCTTTCTTTTCTGGCTGCAGTGCTGTGCTGCTTATCACCTTTCTCTGCTGTGCCTGGGAACATTCTGATAACATCCATGGTGATAGGCCTGGGCTGGCAGATGACCAGGGCATTGCTGCTGTTCCTGCCCTGCTGTATTGGGCAGGCTGGACCTCCCAGTCAAGGAGACTGTGACTTGTGGATGAGTCCCTGGAGTGTGGATGTGGTGCACCCCAAGGTGTTTGTAGCCGTGGGTATGTCCATACCACAGCAGGTACTCAGTGAAGCATCTGTGGCCATGGATAAGGCCACTTTGAGGTCATGAATAAATCCACAACCACAACAAGCCTGAAGGGATTGTGGCCTATGGATAAGTCTACAGCAGGGCAGGGTAAAGGGGAGGAGTTCATCGCAGTGTAAAACCAAGGCTGAAAATTATTTTGTGTAAAGCTTTACATTGTGGTAACCTGGGATTTGACTTGCATGTTATAGGAATTACTATAGCAGGAACCACCTGACCCAGTGGAGGATGAGCCTCACAAGAAGCAGTGCAAGTGCAAGTGCAGCAGTGACCTGACCTGAGCTGGCTTTGGTGCCCAGTAACTCCACCCAACACACCACGTATCCTGACCCAGTGACCACTCTAACAGATGGAGCCCAAAGTCATGGACTAAATTAACTCAATGGACATTTTGTGGACATTTTCCAGGGATGACTGATAGACTAAGGGACAGACACCTGTTTATAAATCAAAGAGTAGAAACAGAGGGGAGGTGATAGTTAATGAGGAGGTATTGGGTGGTGTGGGACCTGAGCACGACGTAAATGGTATTAAATGAAGTGTAGAGATTGTACTGGTTTTGTCTGCTAAAGAGTCAATTTTCTTCATTGTAGCTTGTATGGTGCTGTGTTTTACATTTTTGACCAAAACAGTGTTGAATAAAATAGAGATATTTTTGTTATTGCTGAACAGTGTTTGCACAGTCACAATCCCTTTATGGTAAGTTGGGGATGCATGAGAAGTTGGGAGGGGGCACAGCTGGGAGAGCTGACCCCAACAGACCAAAGGGACATCTCCTACCAATGGTGTTGTGCTCAGCAATAAAACCTGGGGGAAACAAAGAAGGGGGGAAATTTGGAGTTAAGTAGTTTGTCTTCCCAAGTAGCCATTAGAGGTGATGGAGATATTTACTTCATCAGCATGATGAAGGCTTTCCTGGAAGTAATAAACACCTGCCTCCTGATGGGAAGTAGTGAATTAATACCTTATATTGCTTTTCTTGTTTGCACAGGTTTTGCATTACCTATTAAATTGTCTTTTATCTCAAGCCATGAGTTTTCTGACTTTTATCCTTCTGATTCACTCTCCCATTCCACTTGATGGGGATTGAGTGAGCTGTGAGTTTGGCTGTTTGCTGGGATTAACCCACAACAGCACATCAGACTATTTTTAAGTAAAGGCTGTGCTACCCCAAGGCTGTGTTGAGAGGGTGAGGCCACTGCTATGAGTTCATAGAATCATATAATGGTTTGGGTTGGAAGAGGGCNACCACCTGACCCAGTGGAGGATGAGCCTCACAAGAAGCAGTGCAAGTGCAAGTGCAGCAGTGACCTGACCTGAGCTGGCTTTGGTGCCCAGTAACTCCACCCAACACACCACGTATCCTGACCCAGTGACCACTCTAACAGATGGAGCCCAAAGTCATGGACTAAATTAACTCAATGGACATTTTGTGGACATTTTCCAGGGATGACTGATAGACTAAGGGACAGACACCTGTTTATAAATCAAAGAGTAGAAACAGAGGGGAGGTGATAGTTAATGAGGAGGTATTGGGTGGTGTGGGACCTGAGCACGACGTAAATGGTATTAAATGAAGTGTAGAGATTGTACTGGTTTTGTCTGCTAAAGAGTCAATTTTCTTCATTGTAGCTTGTATGGTGCTGTGTTTTACATTTTTGACCAAAACAGTGTTGAATAAAATAGAGATATTTTTGTTATTGCTGAACAGTGTTTGCACAGTCACAATCCCTTTATGGTAAGTTGGGGATGCATGAGAAGTTGGGAGGGGGCACAGCTGGGAGAGCTGACCCCAACAGACCAAAGGGACATCTCCTACCAATGGTGTTGTGCTCAGCAATAAAACCTGGGGGAAACAAAGAAGGGGGGAAATTTGGAGTTAAGTAGTTTGTCTTCCCAAGTAGCCATTAGAGGTGATGGAGATATTTACTTCATCAGCATGATGAAGGCTTTCCTGGAAGTAATAAACACCTGCCTCCTGATGGGAAGTAGTGAATTAATACCTTATATTGCTTTTCTTGTTTGCACAGGTTTTGCATTACCTATTAAATTGTCTTTTATCTCAAGCCATGAGTTTTCTGACTTTTATCCTTCTGATTCACTCTCCCATTCCACTTGATGGGGATTGAGTGAGCTGTGAGTTTGGCTGTTTGCTGGGATTAACCCACAACAGCACATCAGACTATTTTTAAGTAAAGGCTGTGCTACCCCAAGGCTGTGTTGAGAGGGTGAGGCCACTGCTATGAGTTCATAGAATCATATAATGGTTTGGGTTGGAAGAGGGCCTTGAAGATCACGTAGTTTCAACTCCCCTGCCATGGGAAGGTTCCTCAGAGCCCCACCTAGCCTGGCCTTGAACCAGGGATGGGGCATCAACAACTGGTCAACCCATTCCAATACCTCACTACCCTAACAGTCAAGAATTTTCCCCCTAATAGCTGGCCTAAACCTACTCTTTTTCAATTTTAAACCATTCCCCTTTGTCCCCAGTTGTTGATGAGACCTATTCTGACCAACTCAGCATTGAGCCTAAAAGTGGGAAGGGATGGAACAGGCAGAACATTATTTGTGTCTGGAAACCCATGGGAAGATTTGGATCTGACCTCATCTCCATGTTGAGTGAAGAGAGAAACCCAAAAGGCACAGGATAGAGCAGAGCTGTGTCCTGAGGGGCTTCAGGGGCTGTGATATTTGTCTAAGGGATCTGCTGTTCAGTGGGAGGTAGCTGTAGGCAGTGGAGTCAGCAGCACAGAATCATACAATCACAGAATGATTTGGGTTGGAAGGGACATTCACAATCATCTCATTCCAGCCCCCTGCTGTGGGAAGGGACACCTTTCATTATACCATGTTTCTCAAGCTCCATCCAGACTGGCCTTGAACACTTCCAGGGATGGGGCTTCTCTGGGCAACCTGTTCTGAGGATGCTCTCTCTGCTATTGAGTAATGCCAGCTGTACCAACTGGTCTCACAAACCTCTTTCTTGCCCCTGAAACCTTGAACTGGGACGCCTTGGCGGGGTTTGCAATGCTGGCAACTGTCACAGGGACCTTCAGTTTTGGGGCAGAGTCCTGCACAGATGGGATTCAGGCTTCAGCCCTCGTGGTATTCTTGGTAGGGAATTTCGCCTTTGTGACTGTGACCAGAGTCAGCAACTTCTGGAGGACACAGAACAGAGTCTGCACTTGGTGTCCTTCTGGCAGCCCTGAGCTCCTCCAGATCTCTGCAGTGGGCGTGGTCTGCTCTGCTGTCAAGGCACTGGGATGCAACCCATCAACGGGTATGAAGGTATGTCTTCCCTTCCTCCTGATGACTGACCCAAAGAGAGTCCTTCAAACTGTCTGGGTGACTTTTCTGAAGCTGTCATTGCAGGGTCTGTGAGGCTTTGGCATGTGGATACTGCAGGGAGGCGTCCCAGATTCTGGCCCTGCAGCTGTTCCCTTGCTGTAAACAGCCTGATATCCATTCCCAAAGGGAATTTCCAGTGCTTTGCACTGCTCCCAGCCCGTTATCCATTGCCTGCAACCACCTGCTGAACCACCAAACTCAGAGGTTGGCTGACTGGCTGCAGAATCTTGAGAAGTGTTCTGGCTCCAAAGAACTTTCTTCCACGTGTTTAGGAATGTGCCTCTTGCATCCTCTTGAACACACACATTTGACAATGGCCAGGTCAAATGTCCAGTCTTGAACTCCCCAGGTCCTTGGTGCGCCTGGGTCGGTCCCTGCTCTGTGAGTGCCTGGGAGGAGGTTGCTCTGCATTGTGCAGGTCTGGTTGGTGGTGCAGGATGTCCCCTCTGCATTAATCCTATTTCCTTGGTGCCCAAATAAAACTCAGGTCACTCCTTATGTCTTCAGTCTCTGGCCTCATGGTGGAGGCAGCTGTTGTGGAGTTTTGACAGCTCCATTGCTGACTACTCTGAATCACTGTTCCTGGCCAATTATAATTAGGTTTGGAGTGTGTAACTTCTTCTTATCTTTTGACTATATCCAAGCAGGATGAGAACTGTCCATCGCATAGCTGAGTTCCTACAGCCCCTCATGTCTGCTTTTCTCTCTTCCAGCAGCTATTTCCTTTCCATGCAGGCTGCTGGGAACAGCTTGGCCAACTGCAGTTCAGGTGTCCTGCTGGCACCAGTGCTCCCTGATGCCTAGTCCAGATGCTTGTGGCCCATAAAGCTGGCAAGGCAACACAGTGGATCTCTCTGCCTGGCATCACTGCCCAGCACTTCCTATCCCATGGGACTTCATCTCCTTTCTCTTTGCTTTCACTCTGGCTTTTTTCTTTTCTACATCTGCCTGGGCATTTGGCAGCTGCTTCCCTGATTGGGGTGGCTGGCTGATCTACCACAAGGAGAAGAGCCTTTCTCTGGTGTTTTCCAGTCTTGGCTGAGGCATATCCAGTTTCTAGTTCACGTCTTGCTGTAATGTCTTTTGCAAACTCTCCAGAGTCTCCTTGATGTTTTGCTTTATTTCCCTTTGGCCGTCTTCTATGTCTCCACACACACATCCCCCCCCGCCCTGCTCTCTCTGCCCCGAGGAACATTCTGAATGTGTCAGCTGCTCTTTGCTCTGGAGGCTGGATCGGGCTCTCCATCCCGTGGACCTCAGCTCGTGCCAGAAGTGTGGGGCAGAGCGGGCTGCTGGGCGTCTGCAGCAGGGCTCTGCCTGGTGTCAAGTACAAAGTCCAACACACCAAGATAGAGAAGAAGCAGTTTCCTCTCCAACAACACTCAGCCAGCTTTTTCCCCAGCAGCTTCTCAAGTCTCTCTGAATTCACACACCAGAACAATGCCTTCGCACAAAGTGTGCACAAAGTGTGGGCATCCCATCCTAGGCAGTGCCTGGCCAACCCACCCATCTCCCACTGCCCAGAACTCCAGCTTGGCTGGCACACATGGTGTGCCTTGGGCGCTACTGCTCGCTTTGCTGTGAAAGGATTTATGACTTGTTACATCTCCACTTTCCATGAAGACTGGGTTGGTGCCAGCGGTTTCTACGGAGTTTTACACTGTTCTGCAAGGACCTGTGAGATTTCTGGATGGAGTATTGATGTGCTTCTCAGTGGAAGAGGGAGGGTTGAGCCTGTGGTGGAAGAGCTGAGCACCAGCTGAGAGAGGCACAGCATTTGAGGGCTGTGCAAACAACAGATGAACCACTCTTCCTTTCAGGGTTTTCCCGCTCTCTGCCAAGAGCAGGAGCCTCTTGCCATGTCCCCTTTCCACCACAAGCCGTAGCCACCCCAAGGAGGTCTCTACAGAGGGACAGGCTCTGAGCTATCACCCCTACATTTTCCGGTGACACAGTGACAAATGTGTGCACTCACAGCAGCCCAAGTCTAGAGGATCCTGTGTGTTGGGTAATGCCTGGATCAAGGAGGCTGAGAGTTGAATGATGCTGACCAGGCACTTCCCATGGGGGTACAGAACACAGACCCTGGCCAGTTCCCTGATTTTGGGTCTGAGCAAGCACTATGGGCAGCACTGCACATCGCACAGAGGATGCTGTAGGAAGACGCCATCATTCAGTATGCGGGACCTGCTCAGGTCCCTTTCAGCTAAGTCCCTGAACAACTTCTGTCAGGTCCTGCCCCAAACCTGAGCCACTCTGCATGCATGCTAGCAACTGAAGGGTTAACGGCTAGCAGCCACGCTCAGCTTTCCCAACCAAAATTTCCATCTGGGGCAACGCAGAGGGTGTGGGCCAAACTCTTCCTGACAGAAGACCCTCTCCAAGCTCACCTGGGTTCAGCATCTCTGCACTCCCGGCGTGCCGCTTCCTTGCCCTTCCCAGCATGTTGTGCTCATCCTCCTCTTCCTACGGGTCTCGTCAGACGACGGGATGGTGCAGCCGCCAGCAGGCAGCCTGCCCGGCTCGTGTGCCGCCGACTTCCAGCAATTGTTTCCCAAGTCCCAAGAACTGTGTCGCTATATGACATTTCTATACACTGTGCCTGGCTGGCTGCCTGCTCCCCTTCCCAGCCTGCTCCCCTCCCCAGCGTGCTCCCCTTCCCAGCCACGGGGGTTTTCCATGCTGGGCTTTGCGAACTACCTGGGAACTGGGAACTACTACTGGGTCCTGGGAACTGGGGCCTCTGCAGGAAGGAATGTGTTGGTCAGCGGGTGGAGCTGAGCTGTGCGACCCTGTTCCTGTTAGCACTGACTTTAACTTGGAGGCAGCATGCGGAAGAATTGGGAAATTCCCAGTCCCCCTGGTTGAGTCCCCTTGATGCCTTCAGTTCAAGGAATCTCTGCTCCCAGCCCCTCGTGGAGCAGACCCTGCTGTCCGGCTAAGTGGGAAAGAGCTGGGGGCTTCTGCAGGTCTGATGAGCAGCCCAGATCTGCATGAGCAGAGGGCTGAGTGCTCAGGGGAGAGGATCTCCTGGCATTATGGGTTGGGATGCTAGGAAACTGGGATGCTAGAAACCAGTGAAGCATTGATGAACTCCAGGCTCTGGAGCTCTGTGCTCAGATGCAGCGTGCAAACATGGGGAGCATTTGGGATGGGGGCTTGAGCGAGCCCCTACGGGTTGCCACAGTGGTTGCCCTGCCTGGGAAAGAATCACAAGCACGGCAGTCCAGTGAACTTTGCCATGGTCCCACTGTTGATGTGCACTCTGTATGTGGGGGCACCGTAGTCTCTGTCTAAGATACCCTCCCCCATTCATGCAGTGTGGAAGTCCCTCCACCACAGGAATGCAAAGAGCTAGAGATGGGCTGCCTGAGAATGGGGGGATCTGGAGGCATCATTCTGCAAAGGCTCTGTACATTGTCAGACACAGACCCTGTGGTCAGAAAAGGGTTCTCTGTAGCTGAGACAATTCAGAGGGACATCCTGCATGGTTATGTGTCTGTATGTCTCCATTTACATTATTCTCTGTGTCTGTCTCCATCCTGCACCTCTGAGCTACAGAAAAAGGCTGCAGGAGCCCAGGGTGGTGAGAAATGGCCTTATGTGAGTATATGCAAGAAATTGTGCCTGACCAGAGTAGCAGCTGGAGGTTGCTGGTGTTTGAGAACCCTAAGAAGTCTTGCCTTCACCCCCACCCTGGTAGCTCCTCTGCATCCCAAAAGTTCAGTCTGTCTTGTAACATCCACCCACCTCTCATTGCCAGAAGCTCCCTGTTTTGGGACAGGTGACAACCACACAGAGAGGACAGAGTGAAAGGAGACGCTCTGAGGGAAGGGAGGCAGGAGAGATGGGACATGGACCCTCAGGCTGATTTTCATGGGGGCCTGCTGCTCAGGCATGCAGATGACCAAATAACCCTTCCCCTCTTGGAACCTCTCCAACCACCTTCCTTGGAAAGACTGGCATGAGGGTCCTCTCATCCCGATGCTTTCTTTGAGGTGCCAGTCACAGCAACCAGGGAATTGCCCAAGACTGATTCCTGTGACGGGAAACGCGTGCCCCGACCCTACTTAGCAGCTCAGATTGGGGCTGGCCTCTGGCTGGAGGATGCTGCTGATGCTTTATCTTATAAACACTCAGAGAGCCAGGGGCTTTCCAGGAGCCTGCTGCTGGGGCTAGGACATTGTCCTAGTTATAGTGGCTGGGACCAGTTTATCACTGTGGGAATGTAATCGGAACTGTGTATTCCATACCCTCTCTGCCATTTATCATGAACTGTTAACGATGCATTGTTTGCAACAGCTGCCCAGGACACACTTGACACCTCAGGCTATGAACTGTGTCCATGGGAAAACAGAGATAAGAAGGTTCCCTGTCTTCACACCAATGATTCAGGTGTGATAACTCCCCTCCAGGAGTCATTAACACCTTCACACCCAACCTGAGGGGTCATGTCTGCTAATGGGCCATCAAGTAGACCAAAAATATCCTGTGACTCACCGAGTAAATTGCCCATTGTGAAAACCCTCACCCTGGGAGAGGTACTGGGTGTTCCTATCTGAACTGAAGCATATATAAGCTTGGGGTTTTGGAAACTGAGGCACTCACTCACTCGTCAGACTGAGAGGAGGACCAGGACCTCAACAGGACTGCAACTACCACTCTCAACCAGACTGCGACCACCAACCTTCTGGAAGGAAAACAGGTTTTCCTTTTCCTTTTTGCTTTGGACTCAGGGGGACCACGTGGTGCTCAGCACAGGGGCTGGTGAGCACCATACTGTTTGTGCCCCAGGGGGCTGGGTTGTACAATTGGGTTTTGAGGGCTGAAACCAATTTTCCTTTGTATCAGTGTATCCATTGTAATCTTTTTATTAAATTGTAGTTCTGACTTCTAAACTCTTTTGAGTTGGATTAATTTCTCCTGCCGGTTTACTTTTAAAACCAGCACAGACATGGACTGAGTAAGGAGAGGATCTAAGTTCTATGCTGGGACCACATTGCTCTCCTGGGTTCCTTTGGGAGCAGAGGGAGTCTTGGAGTGGACTGGTCTATGGTGGGGACAACCTCTGACATGTTGTTCCTTCCTCCATCCACATCATTTGTCTTGATACCACATAGACTCTGGGAGAGACTTGACCAGGGTGGACAGCTCTGGGATCAAAGGTCCCCCAGCTTGCCAGCAGAGGAACAGTGCTTCATCTTTGCCAAGGGTGTGGGCTCAGCCAAGTGCTTAGCACCTGAGCACTGCTCTCTGGAGAGTTTGAACAAGTAGCAGCTGGAAAAGTACTAAGTACCAGCATCCTCTCCTTTTCCTGCCCTGTCCTGATGCCCCCAGTGCTCTGGGGTTGGGGTGGCAACACACAGAATGCTTCCAGGGACCCATTCCCCGTGCTGCCAGATATCTTGGGGAGATGCACCAACAGGCAACCTGCTGCTGCCCATCTCCCATGCCTGCTGCATGCTCCAGGATCTGCTGCCCAAGTCCACACCAACCTTACTGTTGCACAAGTGTGTGGGGAGCTGCCTTCCCCTATCTGGGCACTGGGCAGAATAGGAGCTCCCTTTATTTTCTGCACGAGTGATGGAGGAAGTCCCAGGAGTGCAGCCCTGGATCCCACACTGCCCCAGGCACCCAGTTTGTTCCAGAGGAAGGCAGCCTGCTGATCTCCTTATCCAAGAGAGGGCTGCAGGACACTTGCTGGTGAGCCCCACAGCCACGACTCCAGCATTCTCCCCTCCCTGCTGTGGGGACAAGAGTGTGGGCACCTTATCCCATCTCTGCTGTCTACAGTATCCAGGACTCCAGTCTCCTCCTGGGTTACTTATTGCCCTTGATGACTGTTTCTGAGGGTCATTATCAGGAACCGGTGGAAAAGTCCTGGGGTGGCAACCCAGCTCACAGGCAGTGGGGCCTGGGAAGGGACTTGTCTCCCATCATCTACCATTGGGTAGACCCAATGGCTGTGTATCCCCCTGGGGCTCCCAGGACACAGCTGACATGAGCAATGGGAACTGAGTTGCTGAGGACCTGGAGGCCAGAGCGGGCAAAGAGGTATTGTTGGCAGTGAGAGGTGAAGTTGGGGAGGGGATAGCAAAGGGAACTTATTGCTGGCAGGGTCTGCCCAGAGGGGAGTGATGTTGAGTCCTATGTCTTTTCAGAGGGCTCTGGAGTAGAGTGAGTTGGTGACACCTGATGCATCAAAGAAAATTTCAGTTAAATAGCAGGGAAGATATTTTCAACTTGAGAGCATTTCAAGCACTGAAACAGAATTCCCAAAGCAGCTGTGAAGCCTCCATTGTGAAAATGTGGAGATGTCTGTCCATCCGTTCGCCAGAGCAGGGCTGATGTCACACTGGGCTGCTCAGGGCTAGCTCAAGTCACATGGCTGCCTCTTTGGGTGGCCTTTGCCACCACAGGGTTTCCCTGCTATGTCCTGTTCAGCTCTCTGGGTCCACTTGTACATAGCCCCTGCCTGCCCAGCTATGCCCAACCTGTTCAGCTGCACAAGGTTATGCCATTCTGCCCATGGGACTTCACATCTTGTCTGTGTTACACCTCAGAAGGTTCTCATCTGCTCACTTATCAAGCTGGTCAAGGTCCCCACTCATCCTCAGCTCTTCACAATTTAGCATCAGCACCAAAGTAAGGTGGGCCGTGCGATTTCCCACAGCCCCATTGCAGTCTGGTCCTCGCACATATCAGCCCTCCAGCTGTGTTCAGCTGTTTGGGGAGGTCCCCAAGGCAGCCAGACAGGGATGGGGGCTTAGGGGACTGGGATGTGTGGTTAGCCACTTCTCACCTATTTGTGTGGGTGGTTTGGCTTGGGAGCAAAGCGTGAAGTTGGGAGGCAAGACAGGTTGACTCCTTGGTTTCTTTAATGTCTTGGCCTCCTGCCAGGATCTCCATCCTGGGAATAAACAGGCAAGAAGCAACACCCGACCCTCTGAGAGCAGGTAGTGGCAGGTTACGAGACTGGGGAGGAAACTGGATCCCACAAGCTCTTCTAGCTGTGATGGGAGCTGCATCTCCAGTATGTCCCCCACCTGGCACCCCACGCTTTGATGGGCAGTTGGGAACAAGACAGGACGTGACTGTAAAGGGGGGCTTGCAGCTTACAGGAATACCCCACCCTCTACTCCTCCATCACTCAGCCCTCGGCTGGTTGGTGGGCTGCCTGCCAGGCTGTCCGAAAATGAAAGCAAAGCTCCAGAGATAAATAGGAGCAGCCTCGGCACGAGGCAGCAGTGTGTGTCCTGCTCCCCAGCCTTTCCTGCTTAGCACCCGTGGCACCACCATGGCTCTCCGTCTCCTCCTGCCACTGCTGATGCTGGCTGCCACCCTCCTCATCACCCAGGCTCAAGGTGAGGGGCACAGAGCCCTCCTGCCTGCTCCTGGTGGGATAGGGCAGGGAGGGTGGGTGCTCAGTGGGGTCTACACAGGGTGCTGGGTGGTGCAGGGGGGTGTTTGCAGTGTGTTTGGGTGTGGGGTTTGAAGTCCCGTTTAGGGAGAGGTCTGTGTGTGTGGCATTGGCTTGCAGTGCTTGCCTGGCTTGGGAGTGTGTGTGTGTGCATGTGGATAGTGGGGCAGCAGCATCCCAAGCTGAAAAGTGTAGGCAGGAGAGCACAATTTTGTCCCTTATCAAGGAGCTCATCCCTCCCTCAGTTTGCCCTCTGTCACTCTCTGGTACGGTGTCTCATGTTCCTGGGGCAGGGTTTAATCTGCAACTAAGCGCTGGGGTTGAGACTTCCCACCCTTACCTGCTGCCCAGCATCTCTCCCCTGAGTGACACCAAGCAAGCTCCATTCTGTCAGCCAGCCATGCTGTGCTGTAGGTACCCTGGATTTTGATGGTCCAAAATCCCACATCCCCTCCTTGCTCACAGGCATTGGAAGCTCAGCTTCGGACTGCTGCCTGAAGCACAGCCGGAAAGCTGTCCCCAGGGATTTGGTGACATCCTACAGACTCCAGGGACCTGAGTCAGGATGTTTGCTGAATGCTGTTGTGTAAGTACCCTGCAGCGTATTCAGGACCACCCGCAGCAGTTTGCCTCCAGACAAACCCTCCCTCTCCATGTCCTTCTGCTTCTCATCCCCAAGCCAACCCTTCTGCTGCACTCCAGGTTCACCACCAAAAAGTCCAGGAAAATCTGTGCCTCTCCCACCAACCAAGCTGTCCAGAAAGTTATGAAGTACCTGGACAAGCTCAAGAATGACAAAGACAAGAAGAGACGGTTCCAGCGTTCTGGAGGCAAACCCAAGCAGCAGAGGAAGCAGCGGGCCTGAGTCAGGCCTGAAGAGGTAGGTGACGGCAGGGATAGAAGGGTGACGGAGCGAGGGCACTGCACCCCATCCCACCCCTGGGAGCATGGGCATTCAGTGCCTGGTGCCAAGCCTGAGAGCTGCCAGAGCCATGGTTGGAGTGTGGAGGTACTTAGGGCATGACTCTCCCCTGGTCTGTTCTTGCCTTGAAATCAGATTAGTTTCTGGTGCAGTTGGGACAAGGCAATGCTTGGGGACAGGCAAGGCATGTTACACAAGGGAATAACCCCCAGCTGGGACGGGGGCTCTCGTTGCAACCCTTTCCATCTCACCACCTCCTCCCTGCCTTCCTTAGGATGGATGCCTTCCCATTGATGACTGACCCACGGCCCGGCAATGGACACGCACAGACCACCCGCTGGTCCCGGGGCGACGACGGGGCTGGCTGAGGGGGCTGCCCTCTGCCCCACAGCCTCCTTGGCGCTGCTGTGCCTGACACAGAGATCCCCCAGCTGGGACCCTCTGCACCAGCTGGGTGCTCTCAGGAAAGGTGGCACCCAGGTCCTCGCCTGTCCTACAGCCACACAGGTGGGGACCTGGACTCCTGTGAGAGCGGAGCCATGGCCTCGATGGGGAAGCAGACAGCCTTCCCACTGAAGGGGATTTCTTTAGCCTGGCAGGATGGCAGCTTTTTCTATGACTTTTTTGGGGGATTGTATAAATTTGTATTTATATTTGAAAACTGTGCTTTCATTCAGTCTTCCTGGAAGACTTTCCTTCTGGCTCCTTGTGCTTCACAGAGTATCCTTTATGCTTCAGGCTGACTTTTCTGGAAGATTGCTTTTATTTTTCTACCCAAGAAATGATAGGTGAATTGTATTTCCCTCTCACTTGCTTGCTCCTTTTTGGCTTGCAGGGCTGTGGGGTGCCAGGCAGGTCCCAAGTCCTGTGGTCCTGCCTGAGCTGCTTCTTGAGCGCTTCCTTGCAGGGCAATTAATAGTGGCTGAGATGGAAAGTTTGGGGATGACAGTGTGACTCTATGTCTGGGCTGTTCTACTCGGTCCCTTCAGATTTTATGATGTGTGGTTGCAGTATAGTTTGGATAAAGATAGCCACAATTTGTCCCTTTGGTTTTTTATTTTCTTTTTGATGTAAAAAATTTCCATGAAATCAGAACAAATTGTTCATTTTAGTGGACTTATACCCTTTTAGCTCCCCTGGTTACAAAATTGCAATGGGATCAGAACAAATTGTTCATTTCAGTGGAATTTTACCCTTTTATCCTCCCTGCCTTTGCACGTGTCAGGGATTCAGACACTGTTAAGCCAAATGCTTAGTTTTCTGGGGAAAAAAAGCCAGAAACTCTCATATGTTTTCTTACCAAACCTGAAAAGCCCACATGGTGAAAACTGCACATGAGGCTGTGAAAGTAGGGGAATAGAAGATTTTGCAAAATTTATTGTAGACACCCTGCAGCTGTTTGAGAGCAGCTTCATCCCAAACCTTTAGTAAGAGAGGTCACTACCCAGAGGAGACTATTAGGTGAGACTGAAAGTAGGGGGGGGACAGAACCTAGTACAGGGCTGAGGGGAAATGTCATCTCCCTGGGCTTGCAACCCCTCTCTTCAGCATGCTGAGAAGGAGCAAGTGCTATCTGCTTGCAGAGACTTCAGACGTGGGCTTTGGTCAGTAAAGGTCTATTAAGTCATATAAAGGCACTAATAGGATTTGCAGAGCTTAACAGTATCAGCAAGGGCTGTGTGTGTTGGCTGGAGTAAAGCTTGTAGTTGAGTGTTTCTATCAAGCACGTTTAACTGGCTTGATTGCTTTATTAAGTGGGCATTTAGGTCTACTGTTTTAAGGCTGTGTAAAGTAACTGTGAAGTGCAAGATACTGGCCCGGAGTATGGGACGGGGGCTGAGCTGTCTCCTTGTCTCCATGTGGGAGCATACGGCCGTCTGCCAGACTGGATTTTGGACAGGATGCGTGTCAATAAAATATATTCTTTATAACCAAACTCACTCGTTCCAGCTGTTGTCATGGGCTTTGTCGGGGTGGGAAGAGTTGCATGGTGGGATGCTGTCCTGCCCCACACACTCTCTTCCTCCAGGTTCTGGCTTTTGCAGACCCCCTGTGCTTTGCATCTGTAGGGTGTATGGGATGGGAGCTGCTGGCACAGGGAGAGGAGCTGTGCAAGTCCCCTCTCTTGCAGCTGTGTTGCCCAGCAAGGTGAAGACATCCTGCCTGTTCATCTGTCCTCACAGATGGTTCTGAAGTGCCAGCAAACATGAGGCGCAACACAGTTTTTTACACAGCATCTTTGCTCATGGTCTGTCCCTCCAACTCCGACCCATCCCGGCCATGCACTGCATTTTCAAAGCAGGAGGTCTGTGTTCCATTCTGCTTTGGGAAAACAGCAATAAACCAAATAATTAATGAGGTTATGCTCTGGCCAGGGCTTTGCTGGGAGCCTGAGAATTGACACCTCTACATGAGGAGTCAGCAGGTGTTGCTGTGGGAGGGCTGGAGGCAGATCTGTGTTTGCTGGGGACACGCTGCATCCACCCCTGCCTTCTGATGGACTCCTTGTGCTAGTCATGGTGTCAGGGGATTGTAGAATGATTGCAAAAAATCCCTAGAAATGTATTCCATCTGAATATGTCTGCAAACACAAACAGATAAGCATGAGCAGATGGCAGGAGTGAGCCAGTGTGAAATGTGTCCTAGCGTCTCTGTGGCTGTGCATATGTACATTGCATGGGTAGGATTTTTCCCTTTAAATTCTAGGTAGGCATTAGGCTAAACATGTTGATAAGACATGCCAGTGGTGGTGCTTTAATTTACCCTAAAATTTATCCTAAAAGCAAGGGTTTTGGAAGAGTTTGCCCCATGCTCAGGCACAAATACCTGCTCAGGAAGGCATACATGACCAGGGACAGTGACGCACAAATACAACCCCATGTGTTGCCTGTGCCTGCACATGCACAAGTGTTTTCACATCCCTTCCAACTTTGCTTCTAAATGCTGCTTTCAAGAAATATATGGTGGCAGGGTTATTGGGATCCTCTTGCTTATGAGTCAGATGGTTGTAGTGAGAGGCGATAAACTGGGCCCTCAGCAGGGGCCAGAATTCCTTCTCCATGAAGGAGTTGGATCCATGGACCCCTGCTGGGACAAGAGATGTGAAGAAGATGGTTTGAGACAATGCTGCAGTGATCCTGCAGGAAAGGATTCACACAGTCCTTCCCTGGGCAGGGCAAACCTGCTGCTTTGCCCCATGTGCAAAGACAAGGCAATGTTGATGCATCGTGTCTGGGGGCAGTGGGTGGACAAGGGCTTTAAAAGTACGCCTAGACATAAATCAGTTTCCAGGGAAGGAAGGAAAGCTGCAATGACGTCAAGTAGAGCAAAAAGTTAGGAAGGCTCGGCCACCCTGGAGCAGAAAGGTTTCAGTGACAGCAGGGTAGCCAGACAAGACAGAAGACAGAGTGCAGCCAAGAAAGTCTTGAGCCCAGGCCAAATGATTAAGTCAAGTCATTAGCCAGCGCAGACGATGCTCCAGGATTGTGCCGGCAGCGAAGCGTGCTGGGCTGAGATCCAGCAAGGCTCACCTGAAGACAAACACACTGGCTCTGTCCCTCCGTCCCATGCTCTTTCCCAGAAGCAGGAGCAGGCTATGCTTCAGCAGCCCTCTGGGGGCCAAGAGCTGGTTTGAGGAGTGTATGGGTGCTGGAGGGGCTGTAGTTTTCAAGAGAAGTTTCAAGGTGTGTTTTTTTGTGCTCTCTCTACCTACACTGCCCTCCTGGGCTCTGCCATGGTCTTGAGAACAGCGAGAAGGTGGGAAAGTGACTGGTGGGCAATAGGGATTCTTGCCCTTCCTGCTCCAAGGTATTTCCTAATCCTGGCCATCCCTTGGCACACATCCTGTCCTAGAGTGCACAGCCCAGAGCTTCTTTCAACATCTACATGAATCTCCCAATCTTCCTTCCCCCATCCTCCATTTTGCTGTCTAAAGACCGTCGGCTTTCAGGTGTCTTGTGCTGCCACTTCTCCTTCCACCTCCCCAGACCCCAAGGTCCCTCCACTTCCATCCTAATGGTCATTGCAGACCTGCTCCTGGGCTGCAGCTCTCCAAGGTGCTGTGGAAGAACATCTGCTCTCCTCTGAGGATGTCCTGTGGTGGGGCCAATATGAGCCATGCCCCAGAGCTGCAACAAACCAAGAACCCCACAGCCTTCCCTGCCTGGTGTCAGTCTAAGAGCCAACAGAACAGTGAGAGCAAACCCCATGGTTTTGTTCTACCCCATGTACTTGTAGATCTTTCCACAAGTGAGTTTGATGCGCAGCCCTACTGGATGTCTTTCCTGCCAAGCCACACAGGAGATGGCAAGGAAATTGCTGATGGGCTGCTTTTTGTATGGGTCTACAAGCCGTTCCCCAGCCATCCCCTTCTGAAATCCCTGGAGAAGTTGCAGATCGGGCAGCATAATGGCAGAGAGCCAGGGCTGGGGCATTCCACCTGGCCACTGCCATCTCAGTGTGTTCACAGCATCCCTGAGGACATTTGAAGGCAGCAGCTGGCTGGGAAACTGTGCAGGCCAAAGGTGATGCTGAGGAACATGTATGTTGCAGGGATCCTGGGAGGAGGCTGCTTGCCTGGGAGTATCGAGCAAGACACCGCTAAAAGGTTTTGGATCTGCTCATCACTCATGGTCACTCAGCATTAATGAAACTGAAGATAATGAGTGTTAGGGACAGAGCACAAATTGGCAGCATCTGAATGCTTTGGAGCCAGATCCTCAGGTTCACCTTTGCCCTCTCTGGGCAAAGGTATAACTTGCTCTTTTTTCCCCTTAACTCATTTTGAATCAGACTGACTGGGTTTGCTCAGCTAGAGGAGATCCAGTGAGTCCCAGAGCTACACAGACTGGGTGTGGCTCCCATCCCTGTGCTACACCAAGACTGGGAATGCTATGAGAGCCATGTGCGAGGCTGCCTTGAGTCGTGTGTTGCAAGTGGAAGCAGATGCAATGTCTGCCCAGTATTTCCCAATAAAGTGAATGTAGCCAGGCCAGATCCTGCCCCAGGGACTGGCTGGAATTTGCTGAAATTCCCCCTTTGCTCTTTCCAGCTCTGGAGCTTGGAGGTGGAAAGCAGACCACCACCAGATATGCTAGGGAGCAGCTCTCAGGTCTCCAGGAGGGTAGCAGCATGGCAGATGCTCCCCAAGGAAAGTCTAGGGATGAAGGTGATAACTCACATGCTCTGTTTACATTTTGATGGGTTGGATTTCCCACAGGAACCATCCATTCCCTCTGATTTCTACTTTAACTAACAACTCTTCTATCGCAGTTTCTGCAGGGTGAGTGCTCATGGATACTCCATGCTGCCTGTGGTGTCCTCAGGAGCATCCTGAGTGCTCTGGAAGAGGCTTAAACTGGTCAGTGCACATGATGCTCTTCCCTCATCCCAAATCCCCTGCCTGTGTGTGCCTCTGGGGACTTTGGACCCTGAAACATCCCCTCTTCCCCATCTGCACCATCTCTTCTGGTCCCCGAGGCTCAGCACTGCAAGGGGGTGGGGATGACCTCCCCGCATGCCATGGGGATGCACTTCAGAGATGACCACTCTTTTCTTAGAAAACTCATTGACCCCAGTAGAGAGAGGAAGCCCTTCACATTCTTCTTTCACAATGCGAGTGGAAAGCCCCTTTCCTCGCTCTCTGATGCTCCTTCTGGGGAGCAGAGGTGCGTGAAGCAGATGTGCTTTCACTCACTTGGTTCCCAGGCAGCTGCCAGGGGAAGCCAGAGCCCCCTCTTCCTGCCCGTGTGTTGGCAGGGGGGCTGTAGGCACCTCGAGGGGCAGGGGAGCCAAAGAGGTTTACTTCCAGAAGGATATATTCCCAACACAGCATGGTCCTTTTGGTGTACAGCCAGTTGGGAGCCAGCAGCAGGTGGCAGCCTTTTGTGCCAGGAAAGGGGCTGCAGACCCCGCTGCTTGCCATGGGGACCAGGACCCAGAAGTGCCTGGAGGGGAGTCCCTCAGCACTGGATCCCCAGCCCTTGGTCGTGCTCCATGATCTGCCAAAACCACTGAACATGCAAGGAAATGAGGGTTTGCTGTCGGGCAGCACCCCCAGCAGTCCTTGCCAGTGGGACAAGGCTTCCCACTTTGGGACCTGCTTACACTGTCTTGTTCCATTTTACTCACTATTTTCAAATTAGCTGAACTTGACTGAACCACATCAGACCGCAGCCCACATGCAGCAAGGCAAAGGGAACTTAGTTACTGCACTGCCTTCTCTGCAAACTCATGCTTTTAAGAGCACGGCTTTGAGCTTCTGAATTGAGCAGAAACCGTGTCTCTCGACGCTTCTCTCAAAGTTTAAGGGTAAAAAAATTCATGAAGCTGAAAAGCTGAGAGCAGTTCAGATGCATTTACCATGCTGAGCCTTCCCTGCCTTGCCCTGTGTCTCAGGCATGACCTTAAGAAAAGCAGTATTGACTGGCAAGCTGAGGAGATTCATACTGATATTCTGTTGCCAGAAGAAAACCAAACTCATGCTTTAGTGTGGATTGTGCCCCAAGGGTCAGGACCAGTGGGTCAAGGCTCAGCTCTTGGGACCCTCTCTTTGCAGGGGGCTCTATGCTGTCAGACCAACCCCCAGTGAGGAGCCAGCTCTGGGTTTGGAGCAGTTTCTCCTGGAGATCTGGTCACCAGCAATCAGGAGCTGTCATCCTCCCTGCTGTGGCATCTCTTTGGCAGCCCCGAGGAGGTCAAGTGGAGACTAGAGTCAGCCTGCATCCCCAAACCTGCAGGGAGCCTCAGGCTGATGACTGACACTAATCCTCCACCCCCTAAATTCGCCTTCTGATGACTTGTGAGTGTTACGAGAAGGCAGGTGATGACTGAATTTAAGCTGGCACATCCTATTCATGCCACTCATCCTGCCCACCAGCCCCTGCCTAATCCCTTCACCACCTGGCTTGCTAAGGCAAAGTATCTCACCTGATGGAGATCATCCCATACGTGAGGCTGGTGCCAGTGCCAGTGCGGGGATGCAGCACCTTGTCTGGTGGCATAGCTGGAGTCTCCTCTTGCTTCCTACCATGGAATGAGGAAGGGGCAGAGCCAGATATCTCCTACTGTTGAGAGGATAAGAGAGACCCACTGAGGTCCCTGTGTCTTGTATCCAGGCAGGTATTTTTCTACATGGAAAGGGGCAGTACAGCACTTTCCACTGATGTGCAAGAACAGGACAAAGCTTGAGCAAGAGAGAAGGTGGTGGCATGGAGACACTGCTCCAGGATTTTTTCACCCTATTGGGAAATACTTATCCTGTTGTTGGTAGGAATTTATCTGGGTGCAGCTGATGCCTTTTTGTTTTGTCCTGTTCCTGGGCTCCTCAAAGAAGACCCTGGCTCTGACATCTCTCCAAACCCCTACGAGGCAGCTGCTGGCAGCAGTGAGACCCCTTCACCAGTCCTTCCCTGGGCTGTACAACCCCAGTGTTCTCAGCTTCCCACATGGTACGTACCAGGGCAGAGGCAGCCTGGTTTAAGGGACATCCCTGCAGGTGGCACTGGCACTGGCATGGTGGTGAGTCACCATCCCAAGGAGGAACAGCTCCCGTCCCTGCGTTCCTGTGAAGATTAGAAGCAGGAGTGCTGGTCTTTGCTCTCAGCAGTGCCCACGCAGCGGGTGAGCTGCTGGCACCCTGCGCCATGCACACAGCCCCCATGGGGGGATTTCTGCTCTTGCATGCAGAGAACCTGCTTACAGGAAGCTCTGTAGCTGCCGTTGGGCATGAACCAATTTGCTGAGGCATCTGGTTGTCTTTTGGCATGTGAGATCTTGGCCCTGGAGTGGAGCATGCTGACCGTGCTGTCCTCTATCTGCCAGCTTCAGATGTGCCCCCCGCACAGGCACTGGGAAGGGCAGGGGGAAACAGCCAGCCTCCTGCAACCAGATGTCACCCCAGTACCTAAACACCCCAAGTTCCAACCCCATAGCATCAAAGGGTTCAGCCTATGCAGTATCTACTGTGAATATCCCAAAGATATCTCAGAGAAGAGACTGCGCTAGACCTCCCCTGTGACATCCAAGGACCCTGGGGTGCTTTCACAGGGTAAAGGGACCCTGGAGTTCCCTGACCAGGTCCTGATCAGCAACCCCTGTGGCCTGAGTGCTGGCAGAGGAGGCAGCAAGAGAATGGCTCTGGGACCACTGAGCAGCTGCCTGCAGGGAAAGCAATGGGATATCTGGGAACTGCTTGAAGATTAAAATCCAGCCTGTGGCAAGACTTGTTGCAAATTCCAACCCTCCTCTCCAAAGGAAAGTGAAAGCCATGGGCTGGAAGGATATATAGGCACTGGGGAGCAGCTGCAGCAGAGTGCAGGGAAGTTGTGCACAGCTCACCTCGCCTGCCTGGAGCTCCATCACCTCCAGCCCATCCTCTGCCAGACTCAGCAGCAAAATGCAGCGGCTGCATCTTCTCTGCCTCAGTCTCCTGGTGCTGGGACATATCCTGGATGGTAGGAAAGAACTTCTCATGCCTTTCTTGTGGAAGGGAGGGAATTCAGTTTCTTCCTCTCTTCTGAATTTCCACCAGGGTTTTAGAGGGATCTGTGGCTGGAGCTCTGTCACAGCCCTCCTGCATGTTCTGACTGTAACCTGTCCCAGAGGGACTTTGTCCTGCCCAAAGGGCAGGGGCCTCCAGGGCTCTGGGGCTGGGAAGTGTATTTGGGAAGGGTTGTGGAGCAATCCTGCCTCCCAGTGTCCTACCCGAACTTACACACTCTGGGCTGGGATCACCTTGGTCCCGTTCTCCCTGGTACACCACAGGAGCATCCCTGTCACCCTGTGGCATGAGCCAACCTCAGGGCAAGTGACAGGGCCTATATTTGAGAGGCTGCTGGTGTTGGACACAGTGTTTGCACCAGTCACAGCTGTCTGGGTGGGTGACACCAGAACCTCTGCTCTTTGGTGGGGAGCTGGAGGGGCCAGACACCTTGTGGTGTTGTGCCACACCTCACTGCAGGGCGTTATGACATCCCTGGACACTGCCAGCCTTGTTGGGTATTAGCAGTGAGTACAGCATTTGGTGGGAGGGTGGCTGAGATCCCCTTTCCTGCAGAGAAACACAGACAGTTGTGTCCCTCAGAGATCACAGGAATGATTGGTGCTGGGTGGGCTGGTGATGGGGTAACTTCCACACCCATGACTGCCTCAGTAAATGAAGCTGAAGTCATCCCTTGGGACTGGGTGTCTGTATGGCAGCATCCTAAGGTGGAGTAAAGACCCCCCTGTCCTGTCTTGCTTGCTGGGGTGCAGCAAGGGGGTTCAGGAGGGACCCAGTCATGGAGACGAGTTGCCTTCTGCCTGTCTGCTGTCCCTCATCTCATTTGCTTTCTGTTGGAAGGAGGCAAAGGGCTCCTGGCATCGGGGTGTGAGAGCCATAAAACTGATGCCTGCGTGCCCAGCTGGGCTGGCGTGTGAAGACATTCCTGGCAGGCACCATCCTGTCTGGCTCCACCACAGCCCTGTCACCCTCTGGGGAGGTTGGGAGAGGTGTAGCTGACTCCAGCCTGCATGGTGTGTTCCTCCTTCAGTGCACGGTGGGAACAACGTCCTTGACTGCTGCCTGCGGACAAGCGAGACACCCATCCCATGGTGGATAGTGCAGGATTACCGTCTCCAGCTGGTGCAGGATGGCTGTGACATCCCTGCTACCATGTAAGAACACAGATGGTGATGGCTGAGGGACAAGGAGCTTGTGATGGCCAAGGGATGGACTTTGCAGGGAGTCAGGGGTGGGGGCAAAGCAGGGTGGAGGAGGGATGTTGAGCTGGGTTTGAGAGCGAAGCAATAGGAAGGGTTGTGGAAGAGATCCTGGACGTCAAGAGGCTCAGTCAGAGGAGGACCATCTGAGAGGGGAAACTGTGGGACAAAAGTCAGGGAAGAAAGTCATCTAAAGGTAGAGATGGAGGAGGGCAGTGAGGAGGGCAGTGAGGGAGGCAGTGGGTGAGAGCTTGAGCTGTTCTTGAGCATCACTGGGGTGTCCTCACTAGATTTTGTTGTTTCCCTCATGGGCCTGGCAGATTCATCACCACAAAGGGCAAGCGCCTCTGTGCTCCCCTCCATTTCCCATGGGTGACTCGTCTGCAAGAGAAGCTGGATGCCAGCTTTGCTAGGAAGGTAAGAACCATCCTTGTTCTCAGACAGGAATGAGGGCAGCCTGAGGATTGATTTATCCACCGCCAAACAGGCTTTTCCCAGTGTGACTGGGCTACTGAGAGCAGCCCAGTGAAATGCTCTACTGAGGCATGGATAATCTGTCTTGGTTTCCATCCCTCCTCCCTCTATTTGGGGCTGGCCTGTCTCCTATGTAGTCCCTCTTCCACCCCAAACAAATGCAGCCCTGGGGCTGTTGTTTACTCAGTGCCACTCTTGGCTGAGCCTGATGGGTGCCATTGCCAATGGGAACAGGAGAAAACCCCTCCCCACTTCTGCCCTCCAAGCTTGGAGTCTTCTGTTTGTGCACCTTCCTGGGGAGGGCTTGGGATGAGTTTGGTGGGGACTTTGAAAGCCCTGCCATGTCTGGCACTGCTGTGGCTTTGCCAGTGGAGGAAGGGACTCTAGCAAGGCTCCCGCCCTGAGGAGCACACTAATAACCGCTGGGTTTTTCACTTCCCCAGGCCAGATCTCAGGGCAAGTAGTCTCCAAAGAAGCCCATAGCTGGTCCCAGCACCTGAAGTGGGACCAGCTCCTGTGTGTGAATGTGATGCTGATGGAGCCGACCTGTTTCCACTTCCAGCCTCAGGGCTGACCCTCCTTGGGACTCATGCCAGTGTATGGGACTGGGCAAAGCCCTGTCTGCTCTTTCATTTCCCTACTGTCTCTAGTGTGACATAAGGCTGAGCCAAGGGCTGCTGGACTCCAGTGACCCTGCAGCCTGGAAGCTCATTGATGGACTGTTCTGCAAGGCGAGTTTGAACAGTCTCAGACTTCCCTTCAGCACAGCAGTTGTGACCTTCAGCTCTAACTTGATCCCTTTGGTTTCCATTGTCATCCCCAAGCCTGAGTCCTTCTGCATCCCTGGGAAGGACTGCCAGGATGGGACAGTGGCAGGATGGAATGGAATGCTGGAGATGTTCCTCAATGGCCATACACTGTGCTGATGCTTGCAAAGCACAACTTAGAAGCTCTTGGACAATATGTGGCCAATGTGGTTCCTCTCTTACTCCTGACTTCCCTGTGCTGTTTCTGGCTCTTCCTTGCAAGGGTAGAAATAGAGTTGATAATGTGGTAGTTACAGAGGAAGCAGTGATGTGGCTCTTAGCTGCTGCTCTCTTCAGGGACACTGACCCCCTCCTCAGTCCCCCAGGCTGATACCATCTTCAATTCCTGCCCCGTGCACATATCTGGAGCTCGCACTGCTCTCAGGTTCTTTGCTGCTAGATCTGCTCATTGCAACAGTTCTTTGTGTATGCTGCTTATTTTTTCTTTTATTGTACTGTGTTTTTATTAAATAAAAAGAAAGGCCAGCAGGCAGTTTCTGTGCCTCGTGTTTCAGTCTGAAACCCAGAGTGGAGTGTGGGGTGTGCACTCAGCAGTGCCTGCCATGATGCAGTGGCAAGTGGGCTGTGCTTTGGGGATGGGGAGTGGGAAAGGGGTTTCATAGGAATAAAGAACATATTCTACAGCAGCTGGGATGCAGGTCTTTCCTGGGAGTCTTTCAGCACCATGGTGAAGAAGGCGCTCTGCTCTGCACTGCTCAGCCAGGCTGCTGGAGCACATCCTGGGGGGTATGTGTGCAGAGATGGGGTGGGAGGGAGCATGCCAGTATTGCACCATCCAGCCCAAAACACTTCAGTCCTCCCAGTGCAGCTGCTGGGCTGGAACTCCCCAACTGTCAGCTCCCATGGGAGCATGGGACATGGAAGAAGAGCTGTAGGAACAGGAGCCTTGTCCTTGTGGTAAAGGGAAGCTGAGGCACAGGGGGGTCAATTGCTGTGCCAGGTTGGTGCTTGGTATCAGCTGGGGTGCAGATGAGAAGAAAGAGATTTTGGGGAAATGGAGGCTGCTGAAGACACCTGTTCATGGCCACATCCATGGATAAGGCACAGAGGGAAACCCACCAGTTCCTGCCCCTTGTCAACAGGGGGTGAGAATCCATGGCCACTTTCCTCCTGAGGCTTGGATCTTCTGTGCACTGTGACTGTGGTCTTGCTGTCTCAAAGTGTCCTTATATGCCCTTTTGTCCAGGCCATGTGATGTTTGAACAAAACCATTCCATCCAGGGGAAGCACAGGCTGAACACACACAAGTGGGATTTGCATGGCAAACAGCCAGGCACCATTGTCTCCTCCCAAGCACCAGTGTCAAATGTGACTATCTTCATCATTAAATTAGTTGGGTTTGGTGCCAGGCAGCATTCCTGGGTGCAGGCTGGGACTAAGATAGCCCAGAGACTGTTTTTAAAGGCAGGGGGAACGTGGCCACCAGGCCTCCTGGGTATGACATCCACAGTGGCGCAGTGACTGGGTTGTTGAAACCAGGGAGTGTTCAGGCACATCACGGCTTTTGCTGAGACCTCTGGAATGCAAGCTTAACCTTATCCCTTCTCCTTCCCTTGTCACCTGGCTCACTTGGTTGGTGGCTTGTTTCTTTTTCACATGTTGTCCCCTCAGGGACCCTCTTGGTGTCTGTGCACACACAATGCCCTGAGCTAGGATGTCTCTTAGCGTGACTTTACCAGAGCACCACCTCTGTCCCAGCTCATTAACTGTAGTGACAGTTCCAGCAATTCAATCCTGGGGAGAAGAAGGAAGAGGAGGAAGACTAGTATGGGAAGAGAGGCCAAGACAAACAGTGTGAGTGGGAAATGAGGATAACTGGCGCTTGCTTGGACAGAAGCCTTCCTGCTGCTTGCTCAGTGACCCATGGGGGGACTGTGGCTGAGGAGGGGGAGGATGCTTGATGCAGATCTGCACTGAGGCTGAGCTGCTGCAGCTGGAGCCCCTACCAGAGGGGCTTAGTCTGGGGCAGATCAGATTCATCCTTGGCTGCAGGCTACCCTGACAAAGAGAACTGTGTCCTGGACCAAGGAAGCTGAGGGAGAAGAGGCTTGCATTGACCTCTTAGATGTTGGAAGCAGATTTATCTACTTCCATCAGAGTTTGAGGGATGGCTTGGCCAGCCTGCCTGTAAGAGCATGGCTACAAAGTCCATGGCTCCCATTTTCACTAGGAGCAGTAAATGTACCCTCCTCAGAGTAATGCAGCTGTTCATCACAGATCCCTGCCAGGTTATTTTCTGCCATGGCTCTCAAGTGCGTGTTGATCCCTATCCCAGCTCTGGCAGCAAGCTGCTCTTAGCCCCCAGGGAAGGACAAGAGTAGATGCTGTCCTGAACCAGGTACTTTGCCTTGGCTCCAGTCCCTTCTCCAGCCTCGCAGCAGCTGTCCCTACTTCAGAGCCTGACTCTTGGAAATCTGTCAAAAACGAGCTGCGCTCGAGTGCTTAGTAAACTAGGGAGTGAGTTTTTCTGATACAAAATGTCAATGATCTCTTTAGAGGGAAACAGCCACTTTCCTTAGAGAGAGCAGCTAGTCACTCCCCTGCCAAAAACCTCGATTCCCAGCCGAAAGCCAGTTTCAGTTGAAAAGTCCTCCTGTTTCTCTCTTCCGAGACATGTTTTTCCTGCTCTTTTCCTACCCTTACTGCATCCTCAGGTGCTAGTGGGGCAGGACTGGAATCCACTGCAGCATGGTGCAGACATACCCTCAGTAGCTCTGGGGCTACGTGCAAGGATCACTTTGGTGTGAGGTGTTCTGGAGCACTGGCTGAACCACCTGTGTCCTTTATCCAGACCTGAGACCTGTATTTCACATGTTGTGGAATAACAAGGACTATAACTGAAAAGCTTTCATACGGAGTTGACAAAAGATGAGCTCTCTTGGTGACTGTGCAGAAAGCCAGGAGAGAAAGACAAGGCTGCATCTATGCAAGCAAATTGAGCAGGGTTTGGGTTGTTCCCTGGCTGTCAGGACTCACAGCTGGGATCGTGAGAGCACTCCTGTCTCTTGATGGCATGGTGAAAGCAGTTTCAGATGCTTCCCAGGCTGTGTTGAGGCACAACAAGCACAGTCTGCTGCTGTCTCAAGCTCTGACCTGGCATGGGCAAACCTGGCCACAGGGTAGGATTGAAGGTCCATAGCAAAAACATCCATCTGCTTCTCAGCAGCAAGAGCAAGGCACCAGAGAGAATTGCTATGCTGGTCTCACTTCATGCTGTAATACCCCTTCCAGGGGCTTTGCTGGAACTGTTTTTTTCCCTTGCCTCCAAAGAAACAGTGTACAGGGCCTTTTTATATCACCAGCTTCCCTTACATGTTGTATATGCTGCTCCTGGAGTGACTGGGAAGGAACCAGCTACATCCTCCTCACAGGCACCCACAGGCAAGGTGAGCAGCATTGTGGGGTCTAAACGCTGTTCCTCTTCTCACAACCTTCACACACATTCTTCACAACACTCCCTGGTGCAGAAGAGTTGACAGGAGCTTTGAACCTTCCTTGGGCACATTTGATAGTGTAAGGTACAGTTGTTCCCCATGCTAGTGGTCTCCTCTCCTTGATGCCAAGGCAAGGGGCTGCTCTCCATGGGCACAGATTCCTGGGCACCAGTGCAGATCCAGCTGGCATGGGTTCAGGGACCTGCCTGTTTTTTTGCGAGGTGATGGGACATGTGGATGGTTGGAAAGGGTGGGAAGGCAGGTGAGGAAAAGTCCCTTTAGTCTTGTTCCTTTTTGCTGTTTGCTCTTGCCTAAATAACATATGTGGGTGGTGGAGAGGATCCAGGCCTGGCATCTCTCATCCTCAGGCCCCTGCTTGCTCCCCCCTCATTCCCAACATATAATCACCAGTGCTGCTTGTCTGGACACTTTCTACTGAGATTTGTCCTGTGGGAAGGTGCCAGAACTCTTAGCCAGGCAGTGGGGTACCGAGAAGCAGCTAGTGCCATCCCTGCCATGCTCCTCCTGCAGCTGAACTGTCTTTGGTGGTATTGCCCAGCCTGCACTGCCATGGTCTGATCCTCAGGACTGGAGCACAGGACCAGTGTGCTTTCTGTGGCCCTAGCCCCTGGAGCCGAGTTGAGCCCAGAAGTTGTTTGATATGGAGATCCTTGTGCCTAGGCTGGGCTCAGCTTCATGCTTTTAGACATGGCAGATACTACAGCTCATTGCAGTGTGGGCTCAGCCATGAGCCAGGCGCACCTTTGCCTGGGTCCCAGGACTCAGCCCATCCTTCAGAAAGGGAGGAGGGACCTATTCTCTCTGCCCTCACATGCACCCATCTTCTCTTCATGCACAGTAGCAGTAAAAACTAGAGATAAATGCAAAACCAGGAGGACAAGCAAACAGAAAACTTATCCTGCTGACAGAAGACTGGAAAGTACCTGTTACATGTCCATCCTGATAGAAGCAGTAGGCAGTGATGGGAGGCTTAGTGCCATTTCCCACCTCTCCCTCCTGTTTCCCTGCTTAGCTGTGCCTCTAGGTAAGGTTTTCTCTGCTCCCCATAATGTGCCCCCCGGACAGAAGGCTGAGGGAAACTTATCCTCCCTTCGTTTCTCAATTACTTTGCAACCACAGCAAAATTACCTGGGTGCATGGAAAAACAGAGCTAATTCTGTAGGAGAATTAGGTGAGGGTCACCACCAGCTCAGACTGCAGAGATGGGGCTTTGAGGGGGCTAGTGAATAACTGATTATCTCTGCTTGGAAGTGGATGAGAGAAACAACCATGAGGCAAGAAAAGAAGAGAAGATTTTGGAGCTTCTCATGAATTCAGGAAATTGGTGTGCAGTCTAAGGCATTATGCCCATTAGCATGAGAAATCTTTCCTTATCCATGATGGAAAGGGAGAGCCAAAGGATTGCTGTTAGTAAGGCAGACTCAGAGGATCTCCCTGCAGTCTTCATTTAGATCTAACAAGTGCAAACCTCTAATCCTGGTGTCTCCCTTTTGCTGCTTGTCCCTGTGCTGCCTGGTCTGTGCCCAGTTTCCTTGGATCCTTCTGCCCTAGATTTTACTGACATGGTGACTATTCTGTGCCTGTACAGAGGACTTGGTAGCTGTGTTGTGTCACTGCAGATTTGCCAGGTGTGGTATGGCTGCTTGGTTTGGGATGTTCACCCACTGCAGCCCTTGGTCAGTCCCTTCTCCAAACACACCTCATTCTTCTCCACTTTCCCACAGAAAGCAACATTTTTCTTGCTGATGTTTTGCCTGAGAAAGCCCCTCCTCTGCTGGGATGTGCACTGACTGTCCCCTCACTGCAAGCACACAACTGCATTTACATGCGTACTCCTTATCCTGTTTAAATTATCAAGCCATGACTGTCGCTGTCCGTAGGAGGGATGATGCTCCAGAAATGTGAACTGCGGAGGTGGTCTTTGGTGGATAAATCAATTGCTTTCCTTGAAAGTACCTGCAGCTTGTGGTTTCCCACCTTTTATTTAGCTGACGCAGCTCTTGGAAAGGCACCAGTCAGCATTTATGGTGATGGATGGCAACTACTGTACTGGAAAGAACAAAAGCAGAAATGTCGCAGATATGCTACAGCTACAGATTCAGCCTCTTCTCACAGCACTTGGTTTCATTTCCTGGCAACTTGGTTTCATTCCTGCAAAATGCTCAAGCATTGTCCTCTGACCCAGCCAAGGCCACCTACTCCAGGGAATTCCCAGTGTCAGAACTAATAGGATGTGGACTTCATCGGCTGCCAGGGGTGAAGGCAGGGCTAAAGCCTGATGTGTTGATCCCTGCTGTTTCTGAAGGTTGTGCCTGTGCTCTTTGCTGAGCCTGTGGGATTCAGTTGGCTCCAGGAGGGCACCAGGTCCTGGAGCTGTCACTCAGCTCAGCACTTCTCACTTTGGATAGGGAGGGAGACTCTGCTCTGTTTGTGCTATTTTGCCCCACATCCCTGTACAGGCACTTGGAGTAGCAGGTATTTTGCAGCTTGACAGGGAAAGGTAGGAGGGATGCTCTCTCTGCCTTGGCCTGGTTTCAAACTAAACTGCTCACTAGCCCTGCTGCTAGCAAATTTAACACAGGTGGTTTGTTGCAAAAAATAGCATCTTCTGGCATGCCCGTGTGCTGTAGAACTTGTGTTAAAAACTGTGTTACTGCAGATTGAAGCAAAAAATCACCACAAAGAGCCATTTGTGAGTCAGCCTCATGTCAAGAAGTGCTCAGGTCGGCAGTCCAAGTTGGCAGCTGGTGCAGTGGTAATGAACAAAATAAGGGTTCTGTTTCAGCTGTTGGGATGAGGACAAGGGGGTACATGTTCTGCAGCTTGCTGTCGCTGCATCCAAGCACTGCTCCCTTCCCTCACAGCAGGGAAAGATGCTTAATTTAGCTCTGAGATTCCTTTAGTGAGGATTTTGGACATCACTCATGAGTGGCCCTGTAGTGCGCAAGTTACATAAATCAGTGTTGTTGGGAAAGGTGGACCTGGATGGGACAGCTGGACTCCAAAAATTGTGCACCCACTTGGGAGAGTAGGGAAGGACAGCACTGAGTTTGGTCAGAGCGCTAAATGTCCTGGCCTCCAAGAGCAGGATGAAGGAACTTGGGTTAGTCTTGCTTCCATGAATGGTTTACATGGTCTGCAAGTAGACAGAGGGACACAGCAACGAGAAAGTGAAAAGAAGTACTCTCTGAGTTTACTTCTGATAGGTCAAGAAACCACAGAGGTCCCTGAGGTCAGATTTTAGGTGGAAATTCCATTTAGTAGGAAGAGACAGCTGAAGAAATGCTGCAGCTCCACTGCCGGAAACTCCTGCTGTTAGATCGGGGCTTGTCAGGAAGCTGGAAGTAGTGCTGGCTCTGGCTCAGCACAGGATGGGTTAGATGGCCTTGGGCAGTCCTTCCTAATCCTTTTTTTATCCCTGTTATACTGGCCTACTGGGTTTCTGGTGGGTAATGTGGACTTCTTCTGCTTCCCCTTCTAGGGGCTACATGATGTACTTACTTCCCATGACCTTGGGAACCTCTCTAGAAGGTGGAGATGGAAGGATTGGAGTTACACTCTGAAACCCCTCATTGTCTGTTGGGTGCCTGATGTGAAACTGCCAGTGGTCACAAGAAACTCTTTTTCCTGGATGCAAACCCAGCATCTGACCCAGTGCCCATGTGATGAAGGTGCCTTGGGAGCATGTGGAGAGCTTGCCAAGCCAGACTGAAAGAAGAAGATCTTGTGTGCCATCCATGAGCTCCCTTTGAAGTGGAGCAGGCTATGCAGTGCTAACAGTGGAGTGTGAACCATCAGAAGTGAAAACCAACATTCTTGCTGTCATCATCTGGGCCACATGCTAGGGTGCTCCTGGCAAGGGCCTTGGCTCTGTTTCACCAGCATAACTTGATTTTCGGCTCGAGGCAAAAAAGAAAGCAACCCAAAATCGATAAAAGAAAAAAGCTCTTGAGGGCAAACATGAAGCTGAGGAGTTTAGCATCAAACGCCTTTTGAAAGCAGCTGTGGAGCCTTGCTCTGAGATAAATAAAGGCTGGTTTGAAGCTGGAGAGCTGGCTGGCAGGACACACTGTTCTCATCTTGCCAAATGATTCCTGGACACCTGTCCTTGCAGGGCTGGGCTTCGCCCCAGAGCCCTCATGGTGCTGCACACTCCAGTGGAGTGGATGGGTGTATTGCCAGCATCCTGTGCTCAGCCTGGGCTTGGAGGTGTGATGGGCACAGGGTGTGATGGGGAGGGGGAAGCCCTTAAGGGGTCTTTTATCTCTCCAAGAGCTCAGAGAGACGGACATCAGTACACTTGGTGGTATAACCACACCCTTGTGAAATTTTGAGGACTTTTGAGTGGTAAGCAGCTATGAGAGTTTGACTGGCTGGAGATACGCACTGCCTGGACCCCTGGGCAATGCCAAATGGAGGCTGTGGTTTTGGGTTGGTGCAAGGTCTGAAGCACTGAAGTCAAAGGAGTTCTAACCAAAGCAGGCCTTCCAGTGTCTGTGCTCAGTGCTCTAACAGAATGAGGAAGGGCTCAAGCAAAAAACATCTGGAACAAGATCAGAAGCCAGACACTCTCCTAAACAAGGCAGATGCATGGCCCAGGAGGAGAAAACAGACATGTAAATGGAGACAGAGGGGGCCAACAAAAGGTTGGGTTTCTCTAGGTCTCATTTGTCTTCATTGTGGTGCAACTGTCTAAAGCAAATGCTGGGGGGCTGTGGTGTGCCGTAACATGCTGGGGCCATTCATCACAGGCTGTCCTGGCAGCTGGGACAAGTCCTTGATGAGCAGAAGCTTCTAGCTGTCTATGCCTCACTTGCACCACCAGTTTTGAGGCTGCAGCTTTTCCTTTGCTGTGTGCAGGCAAAGGTAGGGAGAAAACAAATTGTTTCAGCAGGGCATTAACCTCTGCAAACATGACCCTGAGGTGCTTTTCTACAAGAGCTCTGGCTAGGCTTCAGGAGGGTCATTGCTCTCTCTGTTTCCAGAACCCCTTCAGTGCACTCTGGTCTGGATCTTGCCCCTCATTGACTGTGTCTGGTTGCACTCACACAAAAGCCTTCTGGGTCAGTACTTTCCATTCTGAACAGCCCCAACCTGCTCAACATTTCTTCTTCACTTCTCAGAGCTGCTCTCCTGTTTTGGACAGCGTCTGTGAACACGGAGGACAGATAGTTCTGCAAGGATTTGATATGGATCTGATGCAACGGGTTTTTTTGGACAGCCAGGAGCTCAAGTCTGGTACAGCTCTGGTGTGAAGAGTCTACAGCTCAGCTCCCTGCCACACTTGCATGGGCCATCAGGGACAACACGGGCAAAGAGTTGAACATCAAAATTCCAGAGTCTTTTTCTCAGCTGCTTGCAAATGGAGCTCGAGGAGGCCACAATGGCCGGGATTTTGAGGGCTTTCCCTGTGAAGCACAGGGGTTGCACTGCCCCAGAGCAACATCATCTTTCCCAGTTTTCCTGTGGGATACCCCTGCCCGAAGATTTCCAGGCAGAGAATGATTAGGGTCAGGAAAAAGCCATCAAAGAAGGTCAAGCTGATGTGTCCTGGAGTGGAGCTGCCAAAAGTGCACAAGGGAAGCTGGGGAAGTCTCTGAAGCATGTAAGATGTACCAGGATGGTATTCCCAACAGGGCACATCAGCAAGGAGTGGAAAGTCCCTGGCTGGCTCTTCTGAGCTGATAAGGCAGGCTGGCTCCATGCCCTGCCAAGGAAGGGCTTGCTTGTGCATCCTTTCTTACTGGAAACAGAGAGGAGAGTCATCAGGATAGCACTCAGAAGGATGGAAACAGAAAAAGAATCCAAGTCCAAGCACAGTCCTAGTGTCAGCCAGACCCCTGAACTGTTGGAGAGGAACTGTCAGAAACAGGGCAGCGTTGCAGCTGACTAAACCCCTGAGCTCATGACAAAACCCCCTCCCTTCTCATAATGCTACAACAATTCCCTCAGAAATGTACTGACCCCCTGGAATCTCTTTTAAAGCCTCTTTCCTCTTCAAGGAGATGGATTCAGACCCGCCCCAATTAAACTTGGTTAGAAACATCCTCCTCAAAGCCCACTGCAGCACTTCTGGGGCCAGCCAAGAGCTCCTGTTCCATGTCCATCCCTGAAATGCTCAGGGAAGTTTAAAGCCAACAGCAGCACACTTTTCACACTCACTGCAGATAATCCATTGAACTCTCAGCACAGGGTGCTCGTGAGGCATAGCCAGGGGCTGGAAAACCCCCCACAGGTGGTTGCATGTGTTTCCCACACAAGCCCCACCTGGGGAGGCTCCTGTACTGTTGGCTCCTGGGGGCTCTGAGGAAGTGGGAGGACAGGATGACTGGTTTCTGCTGTATCTTCTGCTTTCTTGTATGTACCTGGTAATGGTCTCAACTGGACAGAGAGACAGAGTTATAAAGCCTCTGTCCTGATCCAGCACTGCTGCCCTTGGACTGTTTCCTCTGCCCTTTGCACTGCGAAATTTCACATGGCACCTTTTACATCCACTTATTCTCATAACAGGTATGTATTGTCACTCTTCTGAATCATCAGAGAGTATCATTAACCTGCTCTCACCTTTCCTGTTGGTATCACATGACCAGCCCCACAGGGTCCTGTGGTGGATGCCCCTTAACTGCTGCCCTTTCCAAACACCCCACTTGATGAACACCCCTCAGGGGATGAGGGGTACCAGCAGAGGCTTTTCCCTGTGCTTCATCCCCAGGAATTCTTCACTTTCAAAGCATTTCTTACATCCTGAGGAAGTGGCTGCAGATGGAGCAGTCGTGAGTGCTGTCTGGGAGGGAGCGTTCTTGTCCTTTGACCTCCTGTCCTACAGGAACAAGAGTTCTCCTGGCTCCCTGCCCGTCCCTAGCAATACATAACTCAATGTCCCTGACTCCCTGAAAAATCCCAGCCAGCAGAAAAAGGCAGCCACCCACAGGGAAGGAGGAAGGCACCATGGAGCCTCTTCTTGCTTTTGTTCAGGCAGGCAAAGTCCAAGGCTAGCTGTCACACGGAGCCACTCCAGGCGGTGGGTGTGTGGCAGTGCTTCCAGGATACCCACAGAGCTGGCAGCAGAGATACAAAAGCTGGAGAGGACTTCACCTGAGGGTATCCAGGGCACACAGGGGTCAGGTCACAATGCATGAGTTTGGGCTGCCTTTAGTCCTAGACCACCACTGGCATTGACTGTGGTCTGAAAAATGTTGATGGGTCACTCCAACACATTTTAAGTATTTTGTGGTTTGGTTGTTGTTAGTGGGTTTTGGTTGGTTTTTTTTTGTTTGTTTGTTTGGTTGGTTGGTTGGTTGGTTTGGACTTGGATATTTTAGTATTTAAAAGGAGGGATTTCTGTGGACAGGGGTTCTTGGGATGACATGATAAGCCTCAGAAATTGTTACATAGTAAGAGGCTGCTCTGAGAGGTGCCTGCCTTCCATCTAAATTTCTTTCAGCTGCTGTTGCTCCATCCCAAATACAATTTCTGGAGGGGCAAGGGGGAAGATACCCCTGGTCACCAGCATGTCCCAGGTGGAAGAGCAGCCTCAGAAGAGGAGATCGCTACCTGCCTGTGTCAGAGAGCATATTAGACAGATGTGCCTGCAGCTCTGAGCCCAGGAGCACCTTGGTTGTGGGGGAATGACGCTGCTCTGCAATGACAATAGGCTCATCCTTCTACTGTGGCCCTGCCATGGTCTGTGTGTGCCACTCTCTGACCTTCTTCTCCTTCCCTGTATAATGAAGTGACAGATCAAATCTTCCCCTCATTGGTTGCCTGGTCTGTTTAGATGAGACCATAAGGGCTTCAGGATATGAGTCTCTGGATACCACCTGTAAGAGAAACAGTTCCTGTGTGGGTTGGACAGGCATACATGGCTGGCATGTCCCTGCAGTCTGGGAGCTGATGTTCCTTTTTGTGTGAAAAAAACCTGAAGCCACGGTGCTCAGTGCTGGCACTGGCCATGGTAAGTGCTTCAGTGCTGTCTTTCCCTCTCCACTGTCCTGAAATCCCAGGAAAACACTGCTGCAATCCTCCAGGACAGAGGAGTCCTGCTTTGGTCATGTAATGCTTGTCTTTGCTGGAGACACCATGTCAAGGAGTCTGTGATTTGCTGGGACAGGTCCACAAGCCTTGGTCCCCATAGCTCCCTTCTCTCACAAACACAGAGCAAGGATAAAGGATCTCCCAAACTGCCATCAGCACCAGCAGTGGTTGCAGCAGACAGCAGGGTCTGAGCACAGGTGACATCCACATGTGCCCTGCTGCTTAAGGTAGAGGAGCTTGCACAGGACACAGCAATCATGGAATTAAGACAAAATCTCCATCCTGGTGGGTCTCTGCTACTCTTTTCTTAGGTCTCATGCTGGTACCTGGAAGCCAGTGTCAGTTCAGTGCTGACATCGCATCAGTGGTCTAGACACATTCCCTACTGCTGCTCACCCCTCCTGGCACCATAAAGATACACTGCAACCTCCTGGCATACCTGGATGGTTGTCCCACGGCTGTGCACGGCCCACTGTACGTGTCTGAGGACAAGGAAAGCCACCTGGTTAGCAGCCAGAGATGGGGCAAGGCTGGCCTGCACTGCCTGCCCCAACTGTGTGCCGGTGAATACTTCCCAGCTTATCAAGGATGTTTTCCAGTGAGCTCCAAGTCTTGCAGTGCTAATGTCTCACACCAGTGTCATTTACCTCTGCAGCAAAATACGCTGCTGATTATGCAGCAGTGGATTAAAGACCTTTCAATATCTTTATTGGGTACAAGATACAGAAACTTAGCCTAGTAACTGTCTTCAAGGAAAAAGAAGTGAAGGTAAATCTAAATGATCATGGGAGAACTTGGCACCTTATTCCCCTTTTTACAGTCTGCTCAGATTTAGAGTTTGCACAGTCCTGGGTACATTTGTGTAAGTGCTCACAGGGGTAGGGCGCAGGTTCATATCCTTGCAGGAACAATTGCAACCCCCATGTGTTGGTCTTGGTCTCTCTCTTCTTGCATTGGTAATGCTAATTTCTCCTTGGCTGCTGATGGATTGTGTGGTTGGAGAGGTACTTTGTCACTCTTGGCATGGGCCCTGAGGGTTATGCTGCCTCTTTGCCACTCCTGGCAAAGCTGAGGAGCACTGGAGAGACACCCAAAATCCAGATCCTAGAGATACCCAAAGGCTGGGTTTCCCTTGGCGTGTCAGGCAGGCAGCACTGTCGTCTTGCACCTCGTGGGGTTTCTGCTGCCTATCATCCCAACAACCAGCCCGTTGCCTTTTTTCTCTTTTTTGTCTTTTTTCTTACTTTCAGGATCCCAGCTGTGCTTTGAGGAAGGGTATAGGGATTATTATATATGGAATCACAGCAGTGGTCACCATGGGCTGCTGCCTGTGAAAAGGGAACTTGCACTTCCCTTTGCAGTTGATGCCCCAGCAAAGGTGCCAGATCCTTTCTGTTTTTTTTCCCTTCGAAGTGGCTGCCTTCTGGAAGAAATGAAAGCATGATCTTTCAGGCATTAACAAACTTCCTCAGGGGTCCAGATCCCAGTTCTAACTCTTTTATAGGTTTCTAGCCCTGCCTAGCAGGGAGCACTACAGAGGTGAAGAAGGTCTGTAGATCACTTGTCAGGTCTGCACCATGGATCCTCAGGCGACAGCTTTAGGAACTACTGTTGTTAAAGGATTGTGTTGCAAAAAGGTAAAGAAAGAGGCTACTGCCTGTGAAACTGGGCCCTGGAGCAGAGCCAAGTTCCTATGCTTATGCAATAAGAAAAAGAAAACAGCCAAAATCCCACAGGAAATGGAGGCGCTAACCCACTGCAGGATCTGAGCCATCAACAATGCCAACTTCTTCCTCTTTCCTCCCTCTGAGGCTTTGGTTTCTGCTGGGTTCCCCTCCTGTCAGGTCACAGTAGGCTGCCATCCCAGCAATGGTGATATGCAAGTTGTACCATGCCTCCTTCAATTTATCCTCCCAATGGGCTCCTGAATGCAGCAGTTCTCTTTAGTCAGGCTATAGGCAGGTCTCTGAACTTCTCAGCTCTCCCAGTGCCTTGAAGGCATAGTGGTGCCCTGCAGGGCATCAGGGCTGCAGAGGTGACAGCAACTGAAGCAAATGTTGCCTTGTGCTGGAACACTCTGTCATATCTGGCAGGTTTAGGCCTAGATCAGCTAGCCTGACCCCAAGAGCAGACATCATTCCCAATCAGAAAGCAGTCCTCGGCAGAGCTGATTTCCTAGCATGGATGTAGCTGGAGGGTCCCTGCTCCTTTCTGTGAAGATCTGGGTGTTGGTTTCTGCACAATGCTTCTGCTGGGGCTCTCAGTGTGTCGTGGTGGGTTATCACCTTTACCCCCATGAAGAGCAAGGCCAAATGGGTCTGGAAAGTCTCATTCCTCAACTCTGCACACAGAAAAAGCATTTCCCCAGCTCCTTCAGCTACCTTGCTTGCTCGTGGCTCTCATCTATCACCAGCTGGGGCATCTGAACCAGCACAAAGGGGATGCCCAGCCTCTCAGTCCCCAGCAGCCCCAGTACAGCCCCTTTGACTTCACCACCATGAACAAGGCCAAGACCCCAAGAAAGTCCACCAGGAGAGAGGTGCAGATCCTTACACAGAGTAGCTTGGTGCAACTCTATCAAAATTTCAGAAGCATTGGCATCTTCAGGCTTAGAGGATGTTCTCACCTGGCAGCACTAGCTGAGGGATGTGGAAGGTGTCACCCTGCTACAGGCAGGAGAGGACATGGTTCCCTGGTTTCTCCAGAGTCCCTAGTTTGGTGGTTATCTTGTGACAACTCAGCACTGACAGGATCCAGCCTCCAGGAATCTGAGACAGGGCCTAAAGTGAGGCTGGAGGGTGGGAAGGGGCTGCTGCCTATGGCAGCCTGTCACCAACTGGAGATGCCATGCAGGGGCAGGAAGTGTTTGGTGAAAATTGGCCCCAAAACCTTGAACCTACAGGGAAGGGCCAGAACTGCTCCCAGGACTTGGACTCGAAATCTGGAATCAGACATGCATCAAGGCAAAGATGTATCATCCTCAGGCAAATGGACTTGTCTATCTCTTGGTGTCCTCACATCAAAAGTGGGAGTCAAACCCTCCTTGTTTGGTAAATGCCAATTTTAGGAGTGAAGTAGCCTTGTCTGTGCTTAACTCCTGCTCTGCTGCCTTCAGAGGCTCTGAATTTGGCAAAGGGATGGGGAAGCCTCAAGGCACAGGGATGCACCAGAGCCCGCAGTCTCCATGTTGTCACTGCTTCTGTCCTGATCCCATGTCCCCAGGCATCAGCACATACCAGCACAGGGGCTGGCAGGGAGCCCAGCTGGAAAGGGCCAGAAGGGCTTTCTACTGGCTTGGCTCGTGGATTAGTGGCTCTCATGATGGGTGACTGCCTTGCTGCCCTGAGCCACAAGCTGCAGACTGGCTTCTGACAGCTCCCTCAGTTTCTGTTCCCCAGTCACTCTCTTGCTTTTGTTTTCTAGATTTTTCTCTTCAACTACAAACAGCTTTGTGAGAGACTTCTCAGCCCTCATGGAAGAAGAGGCAATAATCCCTACCTGAAGGAAGTGGACAGGACACCTGAAGGACCCTTCTCACCTAAGTCTGACTGGAACCAAACGGTGTGATGGGGCAGGAAACTGAGGCAGTGAGGGCAGAGGAAACTGCCAGTAGCAGGGCTCTGGAGCAATTTGCGGAGGGAATACAGCTGCTGCCATTAGTTAATTAATCCTTGGCAGGGGGCTGCCATTTGTAACCCCACTGATGAGGTTCCCTGGTGCTCCTCTCAAGAGCACTGCTGAGCTCTGGGGCCACAGGCTTGCCACAAAAGCAGACAGCATGCTGTGAAAGGCCAAGAGTCCTGTTGGGGGTCTCCAAGGACTGCTGTGAGCGGGATGATTTATGCCTCATCCTGCAGCTCTGCATTGGTGACAGCTGCCATCCCCTCTAGCCACCCCGATGTCCTAATTTCAGAAAACAAATCCTCCTCTTAAGAGGTTATGTTTGTCCTCCAGTTGAAGGTACCTACATGGTGGACTGGGGGGTTTGCAGGAAGATCTTCATCCCATTTCTTTACCCCTGGCTGGTTTTAGTAGCTGATGATCCTGCAGTGGCTGGGGGTTTACTCTCCCACAGATCCTCTCCTCCACACAGGACAGACACAGCTGAGATGACACACTTTTCTCTTGACACTGTCTAATTGGCTTGATTTGTCCATATCAAACATTTACCATCCACACTTGGCTCCTTCATTAGCTATGACACATCATGTTTAACCGCACAGCAATATTGCAGCACTGCCAGGGCCAGCAGCAAACACTCAGGAAACTTCTGCACGAGGTTAATAGAGAGACCATGGGAAAATCTGGGTCTGAATTCAAACAAACGTAAACAAGCTTGGAAATACATGTGAGCTGGCAGAAGATCTTTAACAAGTGTATACATCCACATGCACAGCCTTCATCCCTGCCCCCTTTATTTTCACCCAGCATAATGGCTTGCCTGTGGACTTCGGGGCTTGCAAGGAGGAGTGAGCAACATTCGGTTTGCAAACCACAGCATTATTAATTCCCAGCAAAGCTTCTGGGCTTCACTCTGTGGCTGTGGAAGTTCAAGGTGCTACCTGGGGTTAAGCAGATGTCACTCCTGCATGCCCATGGTGCTCTGTCCCACCAGCAAAGCGCAAGGAAATAGTCTTCCAGAACAGACAAGAAACCAGGCAGGCAGGAAAGGCAAACAACTTAAGAAACGACAGAAAAAGCAAGATGATGAGCATGCCGGGGTCTCTGCCACCCCCAGCCCCGCTCCAAAGGGGCCTCAGTCCCTCCACTTCCCGGGCTTTGCCCTGAGGGTTTTCTCAGCCTCCTCTCACGGGGAGGGATGTTATTCCTCCAAAGGCTGTTCTGAAGGCAATGTTTGCCATCTAGTGGGAAAACAGGGTCTGTGTATCTCACCTGCAGAAGGATGGGGCTTGGGGTCATTTTGGCAGTAGTTCGGGGCCACCTTCCCCTCGCCCATAGCTGGGCAGTGGTTCCCAGACCCAGCGGGGAGTTCTGGGGAGGAGGGAACTTTTGAGAAGTGGTGCTGGCTCAGCTTCCTGCAGGCAGCTTGCCAGGCTCTTTGCCTCCAGACATAGATGCCTGTCTGAGTGTAGGTCCCTAGCCTAAATCCTCGGTGTGGTGGTCCCTGGCTGAGCTGGTGCCCAGCATAAGATGGGAGCTGAAAGAAGTGCTCTGGAGTAGGGATAAAAGCACCACGTTCTGGATAAATGGTGACTTTCAGGTTCGCAAACCCCTGGAGACTAGTGCCTTGCAGGCTGGCATCCTCCCAGGCATCACTGTCTTCCAGGTTTAGATTCTCATGGGATTCAGTGCCTTCTAGGTTGGCACAGGCAATCAGCGCTTTTCAAGTCAGCATCCTCTCTGGCATCAGTGCCTTTCAGATCAGCATCTCCCTGAGCACTGGTGGCTTCCAGGTCAGCATACTTCTGGGAATCAGTGCCTTCAAGGTCTGGCAGGTCCTCCTGGGGATCAGTCACCATCCTAGAAAGGGATCCCAAGTGTAGACACAGACCTGGCACTTTTGGCATCTTAGCACCTCCAGATCCATCAGCACAGAGGTGACTGTGCCAGTGCCAGTGTCCAGCATGCATGTGGAGCTCAGCTGCTGTCACGTCTGGTGGATCTTCCAGTGTGGAACAAAGGCTGGGAGTTCCTTGTATGCTGGGAAAGTCTGTGTGTTTTAACCTCGCAAAGCCACACAGGAATCCCAGAGGCACATTTAACTCTGGCCCATCATTTTCAGTATGCAGAGAAATGCCCAGCTGTACAGTGCTCTGTCTGCCCAATGCCTGCTCCGTGCAATCCTGGAACCCTGGGGAGCACCTGAGTTGGCTGAGAGGCTCCTGTGTAGGACTGGGACATGCTGTCCATTATCTCTATTAGCTTGTTCTGCCCATGCAGGCAAAGCAGCTGATGTGGCAGTGGATGAAGGACCTCAAAATACAGCTGGTGGGAGAAGAGCAGGTAGAAAGGCTCCCTGTTATCTCCCAAAGCTCCCAAAGCCAAGGCCATGCTCTGGTTTAAACCCTGCAGCTCTGGAGGCAGCTGGAGGACATGGAGTTTCTGCCATGGCAAAGGAAGGAGATTATCTCCTCACAGCAAATGACATGGAAGCATCTGGAGCCACGATCTTCATGTTGCACAGCAGAAATGTGTGCACAAGGAACACGTGTGCCTTAGTGCCACCATACTTCAGGGCAGGCACACAATACACCGGGGACTCTTGCTTGGACAACAGGACCTGTTTCCCATGCAAAGGAAAAAACCAAAAAACCAAACGCCAAAAAAAACCCAAGAAGCTGGTAGAAAAGTCATGGGCTCAGTGAGCTCATCCAAAGAACTGCTGTTGCTGCCCTGAGAAGGAGCAGCCATTTCCTGAGAGCATCATGAGCAGCAGTGCTAGGGCAGAGCTGGCTTTAGCCTCCCAGCATCTCTGTGGCCACGTGCTTGGCATTTCCCATCCGTGAAAGACCAATAGCATCCTAGAGGCAAGGGAGGGGGCCAACCCCAGCAAGCAAATAAATAACCTACTCCTGGAGAAAGAAGCCAAGAATATGGCAGCAGGAGATGTTTCTGGCCTCTCTCCTCTCCACATGTCTTTGAGTTCCAGCACGTCTGGCCCAGCAGGTGACATCTCCCCATTCTCTCTTCCAGGAAAGAGCTGATACTGAGAAAGAAATTTTCAGGCCTCTGGCAGCCAGGTAGTAAGGCAGATGAAGAAAAGGGAGTAGGGGGGATCTCAGAGATGTCTAAACTGCTTGGACCCGCCAGCAAGTTCCCAGGCAGAGGTATTTCACATGCAGGTGAGATTAAAGCCATGGTCAGGGTGAATGCTCAGCACTCTTTCTAATGCATTTGTTTGGATTCATTGTGTCCCTGGGCACGGTCTCTGCTGTTTGTACTCTCACAAGGTCTGGGCAGTGTAAGATGGAAGCAGCTCCTGAGTGGGATGCAATCCCTCTGCAGATGCCATGCTCTCTCCCCAGTACTCTCAGGACCTGCACTGGGTTAGAATTCAGGCTGTTTCCTCATGGCAGCTCTGATGACACTTCCATGGGGACTGGATTCATGGGTCACACCCAAGGCTTGTTCCCAAACACTGTCTTTGCTCTGCCAATTGACCTGTCACCTATCGTCACCAATCAGCCCCTATACAGCAAGCACCTTTGACGCTTAGCATGGTAATTGGGTGTCCAAACTGCCTATCCATGCACCCATCTGCACATTTCCTTCCCTCAATACATGCATCCTTCCCTCCCTGCTGAACCACTGACTGTGTATGTACCATTTGCTTTCTACATCACCTTGTGATATACACATATTTCTAAATCTATCTACACACATATACATGTACGCACATATATATTTGTATTCCATGGCCCTATGTCTTCCACAATCTACCAAAGCTGCTTTTACTTCTTTCCTTGGCGCAGCATTTGGCGGAGAAGGAAGCAGAAGCAGCCATGAGAGGTAAGTTGAGACTGTTTTGCTTCACAGCCCTGTGCAACTCACCTCCTCCCCTGCAAAATGTGGGCTGATCCTGGCAGAAAGGCAGGGAGAGGAGGAGGCTAGTCCTGAGGGCCAGCTGAGAAATTTGGCAGGGTTGGTGGCACTCAAACAGCCCAGGCACCGCTGCACAACTGCCCACAACCAGTGCCCTGCTGCAAAGGCTTTTGCCAAGGTTATAGCTTTCCCAAACAAGCCCCTGCCTGAGACATGATCTGGATGGGGCCACCCTGTGCTGGATGGAGACACAGACACGGACCTCTGTGTATCTCCATGCTGGGGACATTCCCATGTGGCATTACCTGATGGAATTTTTTTACACCCAGCAGTTCCCAGGCCATGTTCTCCTGCACTGTGCTCTTGCTGGTCTTGCGCTGGTCCTTGTTCCATGCCAGGGAGCTGGACCCATCCCTGCTCCCCATGGATGCAGCCCACAGGCTGCTTTGACCTGGCAAAGCCTCAACATCCCCAGGCCTGACTTATACCTGCTCTCCCAGTGATCTTGGCACAGCATCCACCCTGGGGAGGATGGAAGACAGCAGCAAGGCAAGTTTGGATGCGCTCTGCCTACTTGGGGCAGGGTGCATCCAGGCAGGGCTTCAGCCTGCAGCAGGAAGCCTCCTGCTCACTCAGTGGCTGTGTGAGCCACTGGAGAGCCCAAACCTTGGAGGAAGTGTCCTGGCCCACAGTGGGATAGGGAGGTGCCAGTACTGGGACTGCTCTCATGGTCCCTTCCTGTTTTGCTTCTCCACAGCTTGAAGGCAAAGTTGATCTTGGCATCTGGATCCCTCTTCTTTATTCCAGATTGCTGCTCACCCCAGCCCTCCCCTTGCATCTTCCCTTGTCCAGTGGAAGCCGTGTTTGCCCATGTCCAGTACCAGTGCATGGTCCCCTTGGGCAACTGGGAGTGCAGCACCCAACACCAAGCATCTTTATTCCCTAAAGCACAGAATTTGATGCTTCCCTCAGGTGCCAAGGCCTGGGTGCCACATTTACAGGCTGCTGGGGCAGGGAGCTGAGCCATGGGGCATCCCAAAAGACAGTCACAGTGGAGGCGGGCAGGAGTTTGCAGTTGCATGCAGACCTTTTGCCTGCTCTTGGTATCTCCAGCTGCCAAATAGCTAGTAGGTCCTGACTCTAAGGCTTCCATAAGAGAGGAAAGGGGTCACCCTCCAGCCTCATGGGCAGCAGCCCACAGTGTTGAGGACCAGATATGCATCTCCTGCCCTCAGGCTGCCCTGGACACCAGAACTGGGTGTCCCCACCACCTGGCCAGGCAAACCCCAGCTAAGGAAGGGGACACAACAGGGTTTGGCACATGGGGACAGCAGATCTATGAGTTTCCTCTGCCTGTCATTTCTCATCCACCCACCTGAGTTTGCCTGTGCAATGTGGGTACATGTTTCCTTGCAGACACGCAAGGCTCTGGTGGTCTCTGCTTCTCCTAGCCAGCAGCAACCCACTCCTATTTGGAGCATGCCTGGAGTTCCTGAAGTTTGTAAGTAGGAAGGATACAGGGGCTAGAACTGCCATCTGACACCCTCTCCCATTTTCTGGCTGCTGCACTGCTACATCTTGAGCAGGCATCAGCCTCTAAACCAGCACCAGATGCTGGGAAACTACAGAGGTGTTTGCAAACACTGGAGCCACAGCTATGGGACATACATCACCTGTGTTCCACAGCATCTCTGGACAACTACTGCCCTCCATAGGGGCAGAGGAGTGGGATCTGCTGGTGATAAGAGGAGGATTTCAAGGGGTAAAGGCCTCCAATGCCATTCTGGGGACTGAGGACAGACAAGGGTGATGGTGACACGTCAGAATGTGTGCTGGTTGAGTAGGATGATGGGGACCAGAGTCCAGCAAATGATGACGGTGTGACACAGCTGGAGCTGTGAAGTGCTGGGATGTACCTGAGAGAGGGGATGTGACTGCTGAGCCAGAAATCCAGGCAGCATCTGGTTCCTTATACCTCCCCAGCTTGGTGATACTTACTCTCTGGAGAGCCCTGCTCTAACCCAAGGACAGTACCACCCCAAGTAGTACACTGTAGGTAGAGGGCTGATCCTCATCTCTAGCAACCACAAGAGATGCTCATCAGGGAAGGTGAGTGGCTGGGACCCCACAAAGCCAAGCAGGGACAGCCCTCATGACCCCACACCCCAGGCACCCAGTGTGGGCACACTGAATTGCAAGAGGCACAGCTTGCCCCAGTCCCCTCCAACCCAGTCCCCACAAGGACCCTTTTGGCGGGTCCCTCCCCTCCAGGTTCCCTCTGCATCTCGGGTTCACGGGCAGTGCCAGGACCCAGCTGGGAGTGACCCACCCTGCACTGGCTTTGCTCCCTGTGCTCCATGTGTCGCTGCTGTCTGAATTTCCACCCAGATCCATCTGGATCTCGTTGAGCTGCTGGCACTGAGCACAGGGGTCAGGAGGTGCCAACACATGGAAACCATTAGAGGGGCCGGGTGGATGTGCGGCAAGGGGGCCACATGCAGAGTGAAGGGGGCTGTGCAGAGGGTCCTGTCCCGGCTGCTGGGCTGGCAAGGGCAGGGGAGATGTCCCACGCAGCTGCCTTCATCCTCTTCTGGCACTTAGCAAGGGCTGGCCTGGGTAAGGGTCTCTCTCAGCCCCTCCAGGCATCCTGAGAGGGCACTGACCAGTTTTGGGACCAACTCTGCTGCCTGTGCACCTCCTGCAAGCACCTCCCTGAGCTGGCATCTCATCCAGTGCCACTCACCTCTTCCCTGGCCCAGCATGATCTTCAAGGGGGTCTCACCTGGGCAGTGCCAATGGCATATCCCCTTTACTGGGGACATTGGCATATCTCCTTTATTGGCATCACGGCTCCATCCAGCCACAGCATGGGGGAGAGGGGCAGAGGGAAGGAGTGGGGAGGGTTTCTGTTCTGCCTGCTGGCGGCTGGTAGAGGGTGACGGGCAAGGCTCAGCACCCCTTGCTCACTGATGCCCGGCACCCCTGGGAGCCTTACACCCATGGTCCCCCTCAACACCTGGCAGTGAAGTGGGGCTGGCTCAGTGTCTTATCCCCATTTGTTTAGCAGCGCTCAGAGGTGGAGCTGGCCTGTCACCCTGAGCCTGAAGTGACTCCAGCCGGCTCCTGGTGGGTTTGGGCAGTCCAAACGCTCCTGGGAGCAGAGCCTCTCTCCTTAGGATCCATCCTGCAACCCAAGGTTTGGGGGCTCCAGCAATGTCCACAGCTGTGGGGTGACCCAGGAGGTGTGGGATCCTTGGGGGCCAGCAGTGGCATCAAGTCCCACATGTGGGCAAGCGGGTGCAGGGAGCAGGGATCATCCAGGGATCACTACAGGATCTGGGCTTCTGCCAAGAGAGAGGACAGGACATCAAGGAGAGCACTGACCAGCTCCCGGCCTCCCACACCCTGCCCAGCATCCTCCCATTATCCTTCTTGCACCCAGACTCACTCGGAAGTGCCTTCAAGTGGGTGGCAGCAACTAGGAAGTTGGGTTTGGTCTTGTCCTTGCCATGTTTCCTCATCCGGAGCCTGTGGATAAGAGCAATGGTGGCTGAAGACCCCAGTGAGCCCACCTGAGCACTGGGATTGCCCACATCCCTAGTCATCCTGCTCTGTGTGCCCATCCAGCTGTGCCCAGCTGAGCTTAACCTCTCCACTGGGTCAGCTCCAGGGCTACAGCAGAAGCTGGTCATGAGATAGAGGACTGAGATGGGAACAGGGACTGAGAACAGAGCCACAGCATGGCAAGGAGAGTGGGCAATGCCCAGGGGCAGGACTCCCAGGAACAAAACACATATGAAGGGGTGCCTGTGCTGACTCTGGAACATGAGAATCCCCAGCAAGGCAGAAGCCTTTGCAAGGGTGTTAGTAGCAGCAGCATCTTTGGGGAATACAGAGAAAGGTGCCACAGACCTGGGCTCATTGGAAAGACCCCAGGCAGGCTAGGCAGTACCAGGTGTGCTGGGCAGTACTGAGTGTGCTGAGAAGAGGCACTGATGTGGCAGGGGGGCAAGGGGAGCATAAACCACCCTATTACGGGGCATCAAGTTTGTTTTGGCAGGCACCCCAGAGCAGGGCTTGGGGGACACAGGCCACTTCATGCTGAGGGTTCAGGGGCCAGAATGGGATGGGGACAGCAACCATGCAGACCCCTCAATCGCAACCCCCAACCTACCAGATGAGGATGGTGATGACAAGAACAGTAGCCAGGACAAAGAAGGCAAAGATCCCAAGGGACACCAGGACAGCCATCTTCTCCAAGGGGTCACTGCGGTCTGGGGCAGAGAGACTGTCATGGCAGAGGGACGTCACAGTCCCCAGCACCTGGGGGACCATACTGCAAGCTCCCGGACACCCCAGCAGCCCAGCCACATATGGGCATGGGTCAAGAGACCATTCTCATTGCACTCAGCCACACACGTGCCCACACTGGCACTCCTGACCACCACCCCACATCTACTCACTGATGGGCTCAGGGTTGGGAGCCTGGGAGGGCTCCTCTGCCAGGCTGTCCAGTCTGGCATCTGTAGTGGTTTCTTCACTCGCTGTGGTGGCCAAGACTAAAAGTATAAAAGGAGTGGAAACACTCACCCAAAAGCATGCACAGCACCCCCGGGACCCACAGAGAGGAACACTGAAGCTATCCTTGCGCTCCAGAGGTCCCATGAGCCCAAGAGTGCCCCCAAGGTGCTAGTGGTGCTCTGGGAGTCCCATTCTGCCCCAAGTCTGTGGGAGGCAATCCCCAAATGGCAACCACAAAGCTGTAGACTGCTATAGGCTAGGAGATGTTTTGTCTGCAGCTCTGCCTCCCAACTTCAAGTGGTCCGGGAGCTGAGACTTGCTCTGGTTGGTATCTGGGGGAATGGGTGCCATGGGGAAGGGATTGGAGAGGGGCAGCTCAAGGCGCTAGAGGGATTTGGGGGAGGGATAGTGCAACATGATAGGGCTGCTAAGGGCTGCAGCCTGTCCCCCTCTCACCTCTGACTGGTGTTGCCCGGGCCTCGGCACTCCACTCGCTCCAATTCCCTGCATCCAGGAAATCCTTGGCACTGACTTGGACCACATGCTCGAGCCCAGCAAAGGCATCCGTGATAACCTCAGACAGGTTCACTGTCTCTATCTGTGCCAGGCAGAGGGGAGCTGTGGGGCAGGCAGGGGCATTCCTCGGAGCCCTCTCCAGCCCCACGCACACCCCACTCCTATGCTAGCTTTGGCTTTTCTGCCACACCACTTACCACTGACCAGGACTGGTGGATGATGGGCCGGTACTGGAGCCGAAACCTTAGCTGGAAGTGGGGTTCCTTTGGCCAGGAGGAGGGGTACTTCCAGCTCACGTGGAGCCTCCGCGGGGCTAGGGGGATGGGCTCCACCACCAAGCCCTCCGGAGGGTCTGGCTTAACTGTGAGAGAGAGGACAGGAAATCCTTGTCACACTGCACTGCCACACTGAGAGGTGTTGGGTTCCCCTCTGTCACCCAGACATAACTGCCCAGGGGATGGATGAACACTGGGACAGACAGAGGGATGGATGGGCACTCACTGATGGCCTGCATGGTGACATCAAGGAGGCGGTAGCTGAAGCCCAGGGGGTTCACCTCAGTGATGTTCAGGCGGTAGGAGCTCCAGAACTCTGACCTGTGGACGGTGCAGGTGCCAGGGTGGGATGGATCCTGCAGGCACAGCCCCATGTGCCCATTCTTGTTCCTGCAGGCAGAGAAGCAGGGTGGTGACATGTTCTACCTGCTCACCAATGCAGTTTCCCAGCACTGCCAAGAAGGTGCCATGGGAGACCCCCATACCAAGACTCTGGTGGAGAAGTCAGCCCCTCTGGCTCAGGTGCGCTCACCCTTCCTGAGGTCACAACAGAGCACAACAGAAAGGACCCTCATCCCAGGTCCAGCCCTCCGAGAAGGCCCCTCCATGAGGCAAGCCCTTCTCCCAGACCCCCAGGCTAAGGTAGTTGGCTCCCCAATGGGAGCACCCAGCCTTCACTTTGAGGTCCCTGCTGAAGACTGCAGCAGAGCCTTTGGGATGGGGACCAGTCCCGAGGGAGCAGGAGCAGGGTGGGAGTCAGTCCTACCTCCGCTTCTCTTCACCCGTCAGTGATTTCTTCCTGCCATGGAGAGAGAGGAAAAAGCAGATGTTGAGGATGAGGGGACAGCATGAAGCCAATTGCACCATGACCCAGAGGAGAGACAGGGGTCTCTGCACTGCAGAGCAGCCCCCTAGTCCCACACTGACAAACACATGTGACAGCATAGGGGACATAGGTAAAACCATGTCCGGCTCTACCAGTGAGAAGCCTGGCAGCAGGTAGGGGTCCCAGGGAAAAGAGATGGTGCCCATGAACATCTTCCCCAGAGAACCCCCATCCCTGCCTCTGATTTTATCACACAGCAGCAAAGATACAGAGGCGATGCTAAAAGCAGCTCCCTGGTGGCTGGTTTCATCCTCCCTGTGCAGCCCCCCAAATCCCTTGCTTCTCACTACTCAGTCCCTGCAGAGCTCCTGATGCTCCATGCCCCCTCCATGTGAGCCCCGTCCTCACCAAGCCCACAGCTCCTGCAGCTTTCAGCAGGGCTGTGCTTTATGAGCTCCACTGGACTTCAAAGCCCCTCACTAATTTGGCTTGCAGGGATAACTAGAAGCAGCAATGCTGTCAGGGCTCCTTTCATCCCAAAGCATGCCAGAGCACAGCGGCTTGCAGATGACCTGCCTCTCTTTTATAGCCCTCTGGTGCTGGAAGAGCTGTCAGCAGGGAGGGAATCTGCTCTTGCCAGGCCCCCAGTGCTGATGAGGTCCCCCACTGTAGCAAAAAAATGCTTGATGCTTAGTTCAGCGCAAAACATGACCTGCTCAGGGGTGCAGAATGGTCCCTGAGGCAGGACATGAACCCAGGGTGTGGGTGGGATGGCCAGATGGATTTGGTGGTTAACCTTGGCTGGGACCCAGAACTCACTCCATAACCCGCCCAGTCCATGGCCTGTGGGGATACATCACCTGTATGTGGTGATGTATCTGGTGGGAAGGAAGGTTTCCACACTGGAGGTCCAGGAGCAAGAGAAATTCTCGTAGTCAGATGCTCTGCAGGACACAAAGGGGACTCCCGGCAGGTCTGGGGACCAGGGAAAAGTGACAGTCAGTGAAGGGTGCCCATCACACAGCTCATCCAGCACAAAGGCATGCCAGTGCTACCACTAAGTCCCCTTCTGGCAAGCCCCTGCTAGGGGTGCAGACATCACTGACCCATCCCTGTGGGGTGACACCCAGCCCACAGACATGCTACTCACACCCCAGACGCAGGGACACAGCATGCAGGAGGCCACCGTCCTCGCCATGGCAGCTGTATGTTCCCATGGAGGCCAAGCTGGCACTTGGCAGCACCAGGGCTCCCTGCTGGATGGCTGAACCTTCTGGCAGTGCTGCAGCACCTGCCCGTCTCCATTGCACTGGTGAGCTGGAGAGGAGAGACCAGGTAGGCATCATTAGAGGACAGGGATGGTTAGGTCACCCCAGGCCCACCCTGTAAACCATCCCATTGGATAGATCCCCCATTGTACATGGAAAAGACCTACCCGGCAAGGGCACCAGCGCATGACAGGGTCACATCTGTCCCCAGCTGTCCGTACTGCACACCTGGAGGGACACAGATCCCCAGGTGGGTGTTAGCTCTCCATGACACCCCATGCCAGGGCTGAGGGTGGAGGTGGGCAGCCTGGGGCTGTATTCTGCAGTGTGCACTGGCTGTGGGGTGTTGCTTCACACAGGTACCACCATGGGGGACTAGTTAAGGACTGGTCCCAGTGGGGGTTGGGCAATGAGAAGATGCAGGGGGCACTGGCCAGAGGATGCTCATCATCAGACCTGCGTTTCATGAGTGCCCTGGTTCTGGCAGGTCTGTTCAGGTAGGGGTGCCCTCAGGGTCCTCATTCCAGGGACATGGCAGGGGGCTATGTGTGGGGCTCAGTGTGGGGCTCACCTTCCTCTCCCCAACCCTCGGGGAGGGCAAGGGAGGTGGATGCCAGGGCTGCTGCGAGGAACACCATCACCCTGCCCAGGCCTGGGATGGAACTGCGCATCTGGGGGAGACAGAGCAGGAAGAGAGAAGGGGTTAACCCCTGTAATGGGGCAGCTGGCAGAGTCCACAGCTCAGAGCATTCTTGCAGGAGCATGGACCCTGCATCTTCTCATCTCATTCCATCCTGCCAGGGACAGCACAAGGACTGAATTCCAGGACAACAGCTGGGATATCTGGCAGGGTCTGTGCCACAGTCACAGCTGGTTCCTGGCTGCTGAGCAGTCCCCATGCCTGGAGGGGGGATGCAAAGGGCCAACACTGACCAGGAGCTCGGGGCTCTGTGGGTTGGAGGGATTAAGGTTTCTTTGCCATTGCAATCCTGTGCTAGGAGCCTTGGCTGCCTCCCAGCCTCAGGGTGGTCCAGAGACCTGTGCATGTGCAGCTGGAGGGGGAAGGAACCAAACTGAAATTCTGGCCTGTATTTACATGGAAGGAGACAGCAGTTAGATCTAAACAGGCACACAAGGCCAGGGAGAGCAGGACTGTGAAAGCTCAGGCTGTACCAAGTCCCACATCACTGCCCATGTCTGCACCCACTGTGAGGCTGGTCCATGTAGGTCTACTCCCCGCTAGGCCATTTGTGGGAGAATGGCCCTGAAATCCCTACCTCACACTCAGAGATTACCAGTGGGTTTGGGGTGAGAAGTGTAGGGGATGCTGAGTCAGGGATGTGTACCCAGCTCTTCATGGGTCAACTCCTACCACAGATTGGAGTCTCCCTCCAAGCATCACCCTTTCCATCCCAACCTACATATCAACCTACACATCCCAACCTGCACATATCAGTCAGTGTCACTCTGGCCAACATAGCCAGCATTGCCCTGTCCTACCCCACCGGCATCACCCTCTACACAGCATCCACCCCCGCCAGAATCACCCTGTCTGTGCCAGCCTGCACTGCCCCGTATCTGATCCCACCTGCATAGTACTGCACATGTCAGCCAGTGTCAACCTGTCCATCCCAGACAACATCACTCTGTCCCATCCCATACCAGCTACGTCACTGCCTGTGCCAGCCAGCATTATGTCAGGGCATCCATCCTGGCCAGCATCATTCTATCCCGACTCTATCAGTCAAAAAGGAATCTTTTCCCCCTAGAAGACCTCCTTGCCCACCCCTCACGAGTGGACAGGCCTGTTTATTTACACTCACACTGCTGGGCTCTGCTCCCAACTGCAAGCCAGCAGGGGCTGAGGGCACAGGAGGCCGTACTCCCTGTGAGCCCCAAGGGCAAGTGTAAATCTGTGTCCCCTCGGGTTCAACAGCTGAAAGACTGGAGGGAGAGATGCTCCAGCCTAGGAAAGAGCAGCTGTTGGTTCCCTTCCTGTGGTCGGGTGCCCATGGCCACAGACCAAACTGCTTGGCGAAGGAAACAAGAGCTACAAGGCAATCTGCAGCAGGGGGGAAGGCGTGCGGCACCCCACATCAACCCTGTCCTGAGCATGCCAGGCAGCCTCAACACAAGCCCCAAATGTAATAATTTCATGAGACTGTCATAAGCTTTTCCTACCAAACCACCAGTAGAAATGTTCCCGAGAAACATCAAGTTAAAAGGTCTCTGCCAAAACCATGCGGGTAAGTAACTGGGAACATTTCACCTAAAAGTAAAATGTTTTGGTGATGGAAAAAAAAAAAAGGACAAAAAAATGAATGTATTTTGACTTAAAAGCAGCAACCAAAAATAACTCCCTATACCACGTGGGCCAGAGTAAAGGAATGGTTCTGGGGTGGGGGGGGAGGGGGGAGAAAGAAGGGGGAAGGGAGAATGGGTAAGTGTGGAAAGAGAAAAATAGTTTTAAAATAAAATAATTTCTTCTTCTGATCACCCTGTTTTTTCATTCAAACGGTGTGGCAGGTGAAGACAGTGCTGCTGCACCCTTCATGCAGCCTCAGCATGCGCTCCATGGCAGGGGAATGTGCTCTGGGCACTGGTTCACTGCTGACATGAGTTTGCCTGGTCTTAGGGCCACTGATTGGTTCAAGGACAATGTGAAAAAATGACCCTATAGCCACAACACTGAAAGCCCTCTTTCTCTGTACGGACAAGGGAAAAGCTGGGGTCATGTCACAGTTTGCAGCCGGACACTTCTAATGACCTCAGGGAATAGTGTAAGCCCTGCTCAGCCTGCCTGGCTGCAGGTGGTAATGCCAGTGGACCCACAGGACCCCCATATCGTCTCTGGTGGCAGAGGACATCCCGACATCCCTGCAAACCCTGTCCTGAACTGCATCCCAAGACATCCCCATAATGACCCTAGTGGTTAAAGTTAGGGACCACTAACCTAGACCCTAACCCCAGTGGTCCCTAACTCTAACCCTAATCCTAAACCTAACCATAACACCTCTCATCCCAAGGGTCACTCTGCATCCTCCACCCTTTACTCCTTTTCACAGGGGCCCCCCAGCCGTCCCCATCCTCATTCCACCACTCCATGAGGTCCCCTGGCAGCACCGTGTGGGGGAAGGCAGTTCCAAACCCCTCCAGACAAACACAAAACCTATCCCTGATTGAGCACCACTGAAGACAGAAGCAGCAGGGCAAGCCTTTCCTCATCTGCCCAAAGGTCACAAACAAAAGGAGAGGGAGCCACAGATCCAGGAAAGACCTGGAGCCCACATCCCCAGGTGCAGTGGCATGGCAGGGGACCAGGTGCTGCAAGACAGCCTGCCCATAAATGATCCCCTTATTTTCTGCCACCAAACAACCTGGTCCAGGGAAAAACAGGCATGTAAGTGAACACATGCATGTGCGTGGCTGGGCCACCTTTCTTGGTGGTTCTGCACCCCCACAGATGGGCACACAAGCTGAGAAAACATCCGCTCATGCTTGAACCAGTGGTGACATATTCTGGGGACATGGAGTCCCAGTGCAAGTGGTCCTGGAGCCAAGCCGGGACAGAGGGAACAATCAGAGCTTTTCTTCTTCCCTGCGTGCTAATCCTGGTCCAAGAGACGTCTGCCGCCTGTCCAGGGCTGTGTAACCTCCCAGTGCCATGGCCAGGGCAGAGGGACCCAGCTCAGCCTCGGGGTGTGGTTTGGTCCTGGCGGGAAGGGCAGAGGTGCCAAATCCTCAGCTCCCTCAGCACAGGACGTTCTTGGCCAGGGTGACCAGGCATGGCCAGGGTGACCAGGCATGGCCAGGGTGACCAGGCTGTCCGTGGCACCTGTGGATGTGAGCCAGAAACACAAGGTGCCACTCTCCATCCTGCATGGGTAACGCTGCTGTTCCACTGGGCACTGCTTGAGCTCATCTGAAAGTTTTTGGGGTGCGGGGGGCAGAAATCTTGCTGTAAGCCCCTTCCTGCATCCAAACTGAAATGCTACAAACCTAAACTCCCCCCAAAATCTGGGCTATGTACACCAGCACTGATGTCCATGTGGGGTGTGACAGTCCCCTGGGCACAGCTGCTCTCTGCCATGCCCTGCTGTGGCCTGGCAAAGCCTGGCACAGATTCCTGGGGGAAGCCAACTTTCCATTGTGCTCAGTGCTTTGAAAGACAGTGGGTTTTGTTTTTTTTTTGGGTTTTGTTTTGCTTCATTTGAAGTCCCTCTTCAAAGAGAATGGGCCGCACACGGAGCCAGGATGGCGGGGATGGGGACAGAAACAGATGACACTGTGCCTCAGGGCTGCAGATGGCAGTGGGGACATGTGGGATGTTCCTCACAGAGCACAGAAAACTGAGGTGCCTCCTAACCTCTCCTCAGGGTGGTCGAGGCAGCATTGCTGTAACAGAGGTATGACGAATGACCCAAGAACACTTGGCAGATCTGCCTGCCATATGCCAGGCCCTGATGGAGTCACCCACCTGCAAAAAGCCACTGCGCAACAGCAAAGGCCAGAAGTCAGCTCTAATGCCCCAGACATGGCATCACTTGGGACTCCTGCTCCTGAGCTGGGGGAGCATCTCTGGCCCTGCACTACAAACCCTTCTTTCTGCCAGCTGTAGGAAACATCCTATGTTGAAATGCCATCCTTGAAGACCCCTCTCCTTGTTTTCCTGTGGGGTTGGGAGCAGGGCCCCACTAATCCCTCTCCTTCTGGAAGCCCTGCAGAAGTACCGTGTCCCTCTCTGAGGAGCCATGGCACGGTCTGAGTATATCCCTATGTCCCCTGACCCACCCCGAGACCTGCAAGCACTCCATCCCTGCATCTTTGGTGACTCATCATCATTGCATGACCATGCACCTTTGGGGTTGGTGGTAGAGCAACAGTTGCCTGCAACAGCCACCCCTTTAAATGCCACTGGCACCCTTCCAGCCACTGTGTGCACAGAGAAAGTCCAGCAGTGGGGCTGGCAGGGATGGAAGCATGTTCCCCACCACCTCCAGGCCACCTGAGGCAACACGTGTCCCACCTTGGGCACAGCTGGGGGTGATACTCTGCGCACTGTCCCCAGCCCCTCCAGTGCCGTGGTGAGCTCAAAAAGGGCTGTTTTGCCCTGTGCCACTTTGGTGGGGTAAATGGGCTCCCCAACATGCTGCAAGTACCACACCACGCTGGGCTGGCCCAGCACAGCTGCAGCCAGTGCAACCCCAGCACACTGGAAGCACCCCAGTTAAACCAGTAAAACCGGCTGGAGTATTTCCCTGTGAGGACAGTGCAGTCCAATAAACCTCATGCACAGTCTGAATGTGGGACTAAACCCCCTATAGTTCCAGTGTGAGACTTAACTCAGGGCAGCCCAAACATGGGATTATACCCTGTGTAGCCCAGAAGCAGAATTACATCTCACTCATCCCCGCTCAGAAGAAGAATTAAATCCATTGTAGTCCAAAGTTGGGGTTAAATCCAGTGCATTCCAAATACATGGTTAAACCTAGCTCAGCCAAAATGTGAGGTTAGACCCAGCACAGCTCAAGCGTGGGGTTATCCCCAGCACAGCTCAGACACAGGGCTAACCTCAGCACAGCCCAATCACCAGGTTACACAGTCCAAATGTGGGGCTAAACCAAATGCAACCCAAGAGTGGGGTTAACCTCAGCTCATCTCAAAGACAGAGTTAGCCTCAGCATAGCCCAGTCACGGGGTTACACAGTCCAAATGTGGGGCTAAACCAAATGCAACCCGAGAGTTAACTCCAGCTGAGTCCTAACACAGAGATAAGCCCAGTGCTGCCCAGGGAACTAGTTATCTCCACAGCCAGGTACAATCTACATCTCCACCCAGCCTAGAGCAACCCCCTCCAACATGCCCTGGTGATGCCTAGCTGACCACAGCCCCACCGGTGCCCAAAATGAAGCCCAAACTCCCCCCATAACCCGAGGGTCACCTCTCTTCTCTGTGGAGCCAGCAGCTGCTATCGGTTCCTGGGGCTGGGGGGCCACCACACACCTCAGCATGCCAGCAGCATCGTGGAGGTCAGGCTCTGCTCCTACCCCAGCCGGGAAACTCCCATCCCAATGCCCTGATTTCCGCTCTCCTCTGCTCCATCCTGCGGGGAAAAGTCTCTGGCTCCTGGTTGTAACCGGAGGCATTGGCAAGGGCCAAAACAGCGAGGGCTCTGTTAGCAGCCAGCAGCCCCAACACCGTGCCAGCTGGCAGTGTTGCATTCCGAGGGGGGAGAGAAGGGGCGCCCCCCTCTCCGTCCCCATCCCCACACTCTCCTCTCCGAAGCCACGTGCCAGAGAAATTCCTAAAAATAATTTCTCAGCTGTAAAGAAACCTACCAGTGCTGTAGCTCTAGTGCTGGTGAGTTTCTTTACAGCTTGGAGATTATTTTTAGGGTGGAGGCATGGAAGTTGGGGGGGGGGTTGCTGCATCCCCACTGTCCTTGGCACATGGTTGCAGGACAGGGATGGGCACAGAGCCGGATCTGGGGGCACGGGTGGGACCTGCTAGCAGAAAGCTGGGCCACCCTGTGATTAAAGCAGGGTGGGAAAGGCTTTTCCTGTCCCAGGAACATTTTAGGATTTGGGATATTTTTCTGCTCCTGGGCTCAGCCCAGACTGGCAGAGAATTCAGTGAATCTGCAGCTTCCAGCAGGATGAAACAGCTGCGTACCAGCCTGTACCCCGGCATTTTGCCCCCCCAGTATCATCTGCATCTCTCAGAACAAGCCCCCCAGGCTGGCCCTGGAGCCGATACCAGACCATACGTGTCCGTAAACGTAGGGGACAGACATGTATGTACACACATGGGAATGCCCAGGCACATCCAGCTTCTTCTGAGGCTCCTGCTGAACTCCAGCATGGAGCTGGGAACCCTGATCCAGCGAGGGGCCCCACAGCATCCCTGTGCCTGGTGCTCCCTCATCCCTCCCCCTGCTCCAAAGCTGGCCAGAGCCCAGGAGCCATCAGGCTCAGCTCCATCCCTGAGGCACGAAGGTGCACGGGTCAGCCAAAACGCTGCAGGGCCAAAATAAACAGCTCACCTTACACAAATGCTCTCCCAGCTAGCAATTTGCTGTCACTCCTTTTACAAAACAAAAACCCTTTTGGGCCAGAGAGGGATTTCAGGAGTCATTAAGGACCACCTGGGCGGCCAAATAAAGGCATAACCAAAGGGTGGGCCAAATAAAGCCACTGCCAAAGGGTGGCCTGTTAACCTGCTGTACACCACCAGCAGTGTCCCTGTGGGTGGGGGAGAAGGGTGGAAGTTGCAGACCCCTAACAATGTGTGACATGGGGGTGCCAGTGCCAGACTTGGGCACCTAGTCAGATAATGATGGCCCTCCTTCTCCAAGCTTGGAGTCAACTCTACCTGCTTTCATAGAATCATTGAATAAATTAAGGTTGTAAAAAGACCTCTAAGATCACGAAGTTCGAGCAGAGGCAGCTCAGGGGAGACAGCAGGGTGTGAGGCACATGACAGGGACAGAAGCTGGGGAAACACCTTACTGAGGCAGCATCCATGCCCCCAAACCAAGTTGATCAGATGGCAGCTCCCAAGCCAAAAGGAGAGAGGGAAAAGTGGCGAGAAGTGGGGAAAAGCTCGGGGCTGCAGCACAGGGCCAGGAGAAGGGGGCTGAGCCCTGCCTAAGTTGAGAAGGTTGGAAAAACACCGTCCAGCTCGTTTTCTGCTAGGGGAAAAAAACCCAGCCAAGTTCTTCTGAAAGATTAAGTGCGATCGTATCCGAGTAGGGGAAAGCAGGGCAACAAAGTGAGTGTGCTGACACATCTCCTTCCCCAGTGCTGGAGAGCTGCCCCAGCCCCACTCAGGGACAGCTCTGTTTACATGATTCTATTGTCTTTTTTTCCTTCAGATTTCCCCCCCTCCAATGTTATAGTTCAGAGTAAACAAAAACAAGCCGTCTCTCACTCCAAACATTTCAGCCATCCCAAACTTTCTCTGGAGGGGGGCTGCCTGTGGAATTTTCCTTGTCCAAAAGAATTTCGAAATGTTCCCTTTGCAGCCTGCTCTGACTGGAGGCCAAGACAGCTCCAAAATCCTTCTGAAAATGCTCGAGCTGCCCTCTGCACAGCCCCAGCTCCGGCTGTGTCCCAAAGCCCCGCCACGCACAGGGAAATCCTCTGGCCTGGCACACTTGCCAGAGGGGGACAGAAGCACATCCTAGCCTGCATAACGCCCCCAGCCCAGCCCATCAACTGAAGGGAGACAGCAGGTCCTGGTGAGGCTGGTTCCTACCTTTTCTATTTTAAACTGCCATGTCAGTTCTTATTGTTCTGAATAAATTACGCTGGTGCAAAGTGCTAGGGTGCAACGGGATGGCACTGCACCCAAACCCCCACAGTATTTCCCTTTGCAGGCAGCATCTCCATAGGACCAGACAGAGGGAAGAGGGTGAAGAGAGTGCTGGAGTTCCTCCTTGGAGCAGCCAGTGGCCCCTTGAGCACCAGGAGGGCAGTTTGCAGGGGTGATGCCTGCTCGGTGCTGCTGGCTCACCACATGGGCAGGCAGAGAAGGATACATCCCTGAGGATGGAGTTGGGTACAGCACATTCCTAGGAGACGGCACATGGAAGGGGGGGTGAAATGTACCCCAGGATGAGCCAACTTCTGGGTGCTACTCAAGGATGCTAATCCATCCTGGCCCACATCATGCTGTCAGGGCATGCACCTCAGTCCCAGAAGAGGTGGGACCCCAAGATGGTCAAGCAGAGAACCCCAAGAGCTCTCTTGGCTCTCGCTAAGCACAGATGTGGTGTGAAACCCATGAGACCCTGGCACGGGGCTGCCAGCACTGCTCAGTCCTCTGGTAAGGGGACCACCAGAGGTAGATCCTGAAACAACTGGAGGTAAAAGAGCTCAAGCAAACTGCCCCACAAAAAAAGCCAGCAGTGCCAGGAAGAAGTACCTGAAGCTCAGTCCAGTGTGGATTTGGCTGACAATGCAAGCCATTGTAGTGGCCTGGCATGCTGATGCCCCTTGCTTGCTTTCCTGAACCATCCCTGGATGAGTTTCACTAGGTAGGTGGTCCCACAGCCTGAAACACACCCTGACATGCTGGGGAGCCCCCACATCCTCCCTCCAAAGGCACATGCAGATTTAGGGGGCTGCAAACCCTTGATGCACATGCTGTCACCCCAGGAAGGCAAAGCATTGCTGGTACCCACAGTATCTCCCACCCACAGCATCACACCCTGGTGGGCACAGAGTCCTGTGTCACCACAGTAGCACTGGCAGGGGGGAGATACCTCAGCTCCACGCCGGGCTGGAATCTTGTTGTGGGACAGGGCTCTGCTGGGTGCCCCCACTGCCTCTGCACCATCTCCCTGCGCCGCCTTGCTGGGCTCTCCTCCTCCTCTGTGAAGGCTGTTCAGTGGTTTGGTGTGGAAGCGGTCCTACCCCCAACCCCCAGCAGCCCCCTCCCCTATAAAGGGGCCAGGCAGCGGCTGTGCAGGGAGCAGAGCCCCCGACACAGCAGATGGGGTCTGTAAAGTGAGGCTCCCCCAGGTGTGTTTGCCTTGGCTGGGGCTCAAGCCTGTCCAATTAGAGCTATAGAAAACATATCTTACAAAAAATGAGGGGGGAAAAATAATCCTCTCCCCTGAGCTGGGGCCCAGGGTTTGGCCAGGGTTTCTCGGCAGGCCAAGCACAGGCAATACAGGCTCTGCTGGCAGCAGCCTGGGGAGGGAGGGATGTTTGTGGATATTAAAATGCAGTCGTAAAGTAGAATAAAAGGGCAGCCTTGTTTCGGAACGAGTCTCCGAGGCTTTCCCCTCTCCCGTCATGCTCGGCACCTGGCCGGCAGCATAAGAAGCTCCCCCTTCCCGTAGCCTCTCCAGCCACCTCCAGCTTGTCCAAGGATTGAGCTGCTGTCAGAGAGCTCCCAAGCCTCAGGGGAGCAGGAGGGAGCAGATTTGGGAGGCAAACTCTCTACAGCTACCCATATCAGGTCAAAATTACATCTGTGCTTCTGTAAAACCCACCCCTTCCTTGACACCCCTAACAAGTCCCTGCCTTCCCCTGTCCACTGCCCTGCCTGTAAGGAGGCAAGACTGTCTGATCCCAGCTGCTTGGCAGCAGCCACATGGCAGCACCACCAGTATTCCACTGCTTGGCCTCTGTCTGCATCCCCGCTGGAAGTTGAACAAGCTGCATCGTGTTTCGGTCAAAGCTTAAAATTAGCCCTGGGCACCCAACACCCGTGTCCACACAGAATAAGGGGACATGGCAAAGTCCCATGGGGCTCCCCCCGTCTCCAAGGACCCATAAACCTCTGCAGCAGCCCTCTCCTTGAGACATTTCCCCAAACCCACCCATGCAGCAGGATGCTGCTGCTCAGCAGCCTTGCCTCTGCCTCCATGCTGCTATGTCAGGCTCAGAAAAGTCACACCTGGAGGCTGGGAAACAGCCGAAGACATCAGCCTACCAAAGGTGGCCCCATCCTGGCCCACCTGCTTGGCTGAAGATGCCCAGTGCACATCTGCCTTCACCACTGCCTTCTGCCCCCCTCTCCAGGTCAGCAAGGAGGGGACAGTGGGCTGTGAGCCTAGAAGCGACTCCCATCCATCCCCCATCCCTCCCCCCTTCCTCTTACAGCATTCCAAAAGTGCAGGCTCTCCAAGACCCCCATCCCCTGCCTCTTGGGGACAACAGCCACATCTCAGCCCCAGCCACGGCCCAAATGACTAACATCCCGGCAAGAGAACCGGGTGCCGTCGGGGCGAGCAGCGCCCGTCCCTTGGCCGCGCTCCCTCCCCGCAGTGGTGAAATCACGTCTGGAGAAAGCCCGGGGAGTGAGACGCCGGGTCTCCCCGCTGCTTCCCAGTGAGGATGCTCACTCCCTGCCCGCTGGCCCGCCGCCCCCGCTCTGCAAAGCCCACGTCCTGTCAGAGGGGTGTTCAAGGCGTGCTGCCGGCAACAGAACCCCACATCTCATCTCCTCTTCCTCGCTGCGGGTCCCATCGCAACATCCCAGCCCTGGAAACGACTGCGGGATGCGGAAACGGAGCAGCAAGCCCCAGGTGCTCGTAAAAGTGCTCCCGGGGAGCAGGCAGGAACCTCTTAATCTCCCTTTAGCCCCTGTAAACCCGTCAAAGAGGCTGGGGGGGGGAGGGGGGGGGGACTGAGGGTGGAGGGGCTACCCCCGCCCTGCTGACACCCACCATGGCAGAGCAAGCCGGACTCATGGAAGGAGGTGGTCACTCGAGCAGCACCAGAGGGGACAGTGAGGGACAGGCCACCAGCGCTCGGACCTGGCAGGCGGCACGAGCCGGCTACGACGGGGGTGACTAATGAGGCTCTTGAAACGCCTCCGCCGGCACGGGAGCGCAGCTCCGGGTTAGGGTTTAATTATCCGGCATCCTCCTCCGCAGCCCGTGCTCTCCTCTCGCTGAACCGCCACGGGGACCCCGCGAGCGCCGTCCATCCCCCCTCGGCCGGCGATGCTGGCACGGAGCGAGCAGGGCTGCGGCGGGGAGCGGGCTGGGAGCACGCCGAGGCTGCAGCTGGGGGCTATAAAAAGCACGGCTGTGGTATGCAGCGAGGCACTGAGAGGGGAATAAAATAAAATCAGGTGGTGGATGAGTCGAGTGCTTGCTTCTGCACCGGGTCTGGCCCCAGCGCTGCTTCCCAGCGCTGCTTCCCATCGCCCCTTCCCTGCTCCCTGCCCGGCTGACAGCCTGGTGAGGCTGAGGCAAAGCGCAGAGCTGGGATTTGGCAAAGGATGGAGGATGCAGGGGTGGGTCGGCAGGCGATGAAGGGGATCAAGGCTTGGGGGAACAATTGCTGGCTCTGGTACGTTGGCTCCTGCCTGGGATGGAAGCATCCCAGCCACCCCTTGCCCAGCCCAGAGACGCCGGATCTGGGCACTCAGTCTTCTGGCAGCTTGTACTGGAGGATTAACCGTGCACTGATTTACGACCAGACGTGACTTTGCCAGGAGGAAGGTGGCCCCACCAACAATGAGAGTGGGTGCCCCTCCATCCCACAGCACCCCCAGCACCCAGATCCTGGTGGGGACCTCATCCAGAGGGGACAGTGATGACACAAAGCGGGACAGACAGGCTCCCTCCTCAGGATGGAGGGAGCTCCCTGCTCAGGGATGTGCCATATTTGCACAAGTCTGAGCAGAGGAAGGTCAGATTAATTTTAAACCTGAATAAACAAGCAGAGAAGGCAATGCCAGAGCTCGCACTTCCCCACGGGATGCCCAGCAGCACAGCTCTGCCCTGCCCAGGGGTTCACATCCCCCTAGGAGAGCCAGAACAGATCCACACCCGGGGGCCTCCCTTTTCCACAAGGAGCTCCCAGCTGAGCTGAGTCAGTGCTGGCAGCAGAGAGAGCAGCTCCTGCTTGCCTTTGCAAGATTCCTCTGGTCTCCACGGGGAAGCACCTACCCTGGGACCCCCGTCCCACTGGGAACAGCACCAGGGCTTGCCTGTCCCCTGGCCACAGTGCACAATGTGGTCTTGGGAATGAACCAGGAGGAGTGAAAAAAAAAAAACAGTAAAATTCTTTGTAGGTCAAGAGGAAAATGGAAAAAAAAAAAGTTTGTGTTTTTCATGCCAAAAGGAAAATGAAAACCAAAACATTTTGTTCTAAATGATAGGCCTTGTTTAGTTTTCAGTGGTTTTACTTTTTTAAAATGGTTCGAGTTAAATCAAGCTAAATTTGTCTTCCAAACATTACCTTGGGGCAGAGAATAAAATAAATTAAAAAAGCAAAAAAAAAAAAAAAAAGAATAAATCAAAACATCTTATTTGGAAAATGTCAAGAGTGAAACGCCACAGCTTTTCCAGCCTGGGAGAGCCGCAGCCGGGCGCTGAACCCAACTTCAGCTCACAACTTGCGAGGGCCTCCCTGAAGCAACTTTTATTCCCGGAAAATAAGGCAACCGCTGTGCCGATTGACGGCTGGGATGGCTCATGCCCCCGTGTCAAGCTTCCATCAGGGATGTCCCCTCCGCCCATGCCAGTCCCCAGGACCTGCTGGAGCACGGAGAGACCCCGCTACAATCAGCAGCCACGTGCGTGAGCCGAATCCAAGCTGAGCTGCTCTCCAAAACTCCTCTTTAAATGTCCTTTCTATTAGGTCAGCATTCCTGCGTCGCCCAGGGAAGGTGGTTACAGCCAGCAGCCCGGCACACAGGCTCCTCGGTGCTGGCTGCTGGCTCCCCGTCAGCAAGCAGCCTGCCCACGCTATTAAATTACTGAGAAAAATGGATCGTTTCACCAAAAATTAGGTGCAGGAACCTCTCACGCAGTGGCAAGGCGAGCTGGTAATTGGAAATTCATAGAGCTGGCCACAAATGCTGCCTCTGGCTCTGCTCCACCCTCCTCTGGTTGTGGTGAGGGATGGTGGGGAGGGATTTGCTGCCGTCCCTGAAATGCCACTGCTGATGGAGATGCAGTGGCCACGTCGCCTGCAGCACTGTGAGGTGCCCTGCATGCTCCAGGAGGGTTAAATGCCACTGCAGGGTGCCTCTGCCCTTGGAGGATTGGGAAAATGAGTGGAAAAAAAGCTCTCAAGGACCTTTCCATGCACTGGAGGAAGAAAATTCTCCATGCATGGCAGGACATGCTCACCATTAAGCACCCTAGTGGGGATATGTCTCATGGGGACATCGCCTGGGGATGCAGCACAACTTGCCCCAGCACCGACTCATTCTTCCAGCTGGGCCCCAGGGATGAAAACCAAGATGGCCTTCCCCACAGACCTTGCCTTGCTTAAGTGCTCCATCCATCCATCCATCCATCCATCCATCCATCCATCCATCCATCCATCCATCCATCCATCCATCCATCCATCCATCCATCCATCCATCCATCCATCCCAAGCACAGCGTGAGCACTACTGTTGCTCCAGCTGAGCTCAGTCATCTCATCATCCTCCTCTCCAACCACTCCAAATCCAAACCCCAGTGCCTGGCTGAGCAGAGGCCTCTGAGGCATCTCCAGGGCAAACAGCCCAGCTGTGGAGCTGCCAGAGAGCCCGGTGTGTATCTGGAACCTCCAGCTGGGAAGGAGGGATGAGGGTGTGCAGCAGATCAAGGGCTGAATTAACAAGATACTCTGGGGGACTGGTCCCTCACAGTGCTGGCAGAGGCACCGGGAGGCCTCATCTTCCTCCCTGTGTGCAGCCCCTGCCCTGGCACTATGAGGAGGGGGGATACAGCAGCCAGGGAACTAGAAGCACCCAGCTGTTTCTCGGATGCTGGGGTGCAATGACTGTGGGCGCAGTCCCAGCTGGAGAAGGAAAATGGAGCCAGGCACAGGATCAAAGAGGCCAGGGAAAAGGCACGCTTCCTTTGGCACAACCATGCTCCAGTCATGAAGCTGCAAAACTCAAAGCCAGGATGGGGTGGAGCAGCCTCGAGGGAGCTACAAAACAGCCCCCGGGAGCCTTGCAGGAGCTAAAAAAAATCAAAAGCAGCCAAAGCACCAAGGAACCTCCCAGGGTTGTGTGTCGGTCCTTGCAAGACAAGGATGGAGCAATAGCTGGTTGGGTTCACCAGCTCCTCCTAAGCCTTGAGGCCTCAAGCAAAACTCATGGAAAGCAAAGGAAAAACTCCTGCAGACCTCCCCAGCAGCTGGGGGCTGGCCCCGTCCCTGCAAGGAAGTCTGGGGAGATGCCAGCTGGCCTGGGCACCCTGCGTGACAGTGGCTTTCGCAAAACCAAGCTGGGCCACTGCAGCTGGGCCATCCCTGGAGACCTTTGCAGGGCTGTTGCAGCACAGCTGCTGGAGCTCTGTCGCAACACCAGCACGGCACTGGGCTGGACCATGATGGAGACCCAGCAGGATGGCACCTTCTGGTTTTCCCTATCCATTTCTGCAGGAAGGCAAGGGCTGAACTGTGCCTTTCATTATATTATTGAATTCAAAAGGCACTGATGCCCATGCTGGCCTTCATCAAAGTGGGGCTGATGAGATCCCTGGCTCCAGCTGCAGCTATTGGTCTGGCTAGCATGAAAGCCTTCTGTCCCAAAGGAAGGGGATGGTGAAAGCACAGGAAGGTGTAGGAAACAGCTGGACGAGCATAGGCACGCCAGCCTGGGGGGATGTGCTCCAGGGATGCTGTGCCAGCCCCACTGCCTCCCACATGCTCTTCTGTGGGGACATCCACACCTATTAGACTGCCAGCAGAATGACAGGCAGTTGCCCTGGGCCCTCTCTGGGGCTCCCCAAGGTGGGATGAGACTTAGCCACAGCTGAGCACAAGAGTCAGCAGGTCAGAAGACTCTCCCCAAGCTGCTGCAGAGATGATGGTCCCCCAAAGCTGGAGGCTGCTTCCATCCCTTTTCCTTCTTGGTGTGTCCTCAGCAACAGCTTCTCAACTTGACAGGCTTGACATTCCCTGTTTTCACTTTGGGACGTGGAATAAATGAGAAGGTGCCCAAATGACCTTCTTTCCACAATCAGATTTTCATTAGATGAAGGAGCCCTGAACATTTCCACCTCTCCCTATATGGCCATCTCTGCAGGTCTGAAACAGTTTGCAATAGGCAGTTTCTATTTCAGCCACCTCCATAGCGAGAGGAAGAGACCAAAGTTCAGCACCTGATTTCCAAAATGCTTTCAGCATCCTTCCCTATCCTGGTGGATGCATGGTCTTACCTGCATGCAGGCCACAGACACTTGCATGCGCCAGCCTGACTATGTCAGGTCTCCTGAGGTCTCTCCAGCCTGCTTGTCCTCTCCAAAAGCATCTTTAGGAAACATATACAAGCAGGGTATATGGAATGTATATATGGAATTGACCTTATATTGTCCAGACACTTCCAAAATTACTCATAAGCTTTTCCAGAAAAGATCAATCCCTGGTGGAACAAGGCCAAGCTCTCTGACCAGATGTGATCAATGTGACTAGAGTGCACAGTCCTGGTAGGATGGAGACAAATGAGGTCTTAACAGAATTCTTGTCTCTTTTCTCCTGAACCTTCCTCACCCCAAACACCCCAAAACACCGAAGGAGGAGATACTTGTCAGCTCTTTTTACCATGTCCCATACTCATATCCCTAGAGAGAAGGAAGAATTGCACAATTCAGCCCAGCTGTCCACCTGTACTGGAGAGCTTAGGCAGATGCTCCAGAGGCTGCAGGTACTGTGACCTCTCAAAAGAGCCCAAAGTTCACCCCATCCCGTTCCCATGCCAGGGTGACTCAGAGATGTGGGAAGCAGCCAGACTTGAGAGGTAATTCCCATTAACACACTGATCCCTGACACTGCAAAGCTGCTTCTAATCTCCAGAGGAATTTTCCTTTTTCCATGGAAATGGCCCATGAGAATCTGGCTGTTGGAGAAGACTCCGTGACAACTGCAAGGTATCTGTGCCCTTCTCCACCTTCACTGCCTGGATGGTAGGAGAATACCATCACTGGGAGGTGAGAGAGATTTACTGGTAAGTACTTGGTTTGTAAGGTCATGACATCCCCAGCCAGAGAGATTTGGTGATTTTCACACATGCGATGCTGTTGTAACCACAGGATCACTAAGAAAAACCAGAAACTCTCTAAACATTCCAGCAAGTCACCTCAGACATCCCAGGGCTAATTCCTGATGTATCAGCATTCCAAATGCTGGTGAAGCCCCAGTGTATGGCCTACAGAGATAAGATTCCATACCATCCAAGCTCTGTCCTTGGCTATATCTTGGGTAGGGGCAGAGTCATCCTCTCCCACGCCTGAACAAGAAGAGGGGAAAAAAATCCGTGAAAGATGCTAAAAATTTCCAAAGGGAGAAGAAAAGAGACACAAGCCAGCACCTGCCCCCTCCTGCACGAAGCATCTCTCGAGGGGTTTTCCTCCAGAGCCAAACCCACGTGAGAAGAGGAGACAAGAATCCTTTGGCTTTTTTAACCTAACAAGGAAGCTATAAATACAGCAGGGTAAACACCAGAGAGGGAGAAGAGGTCTTGAACTGAAAGCACAATGTTGGCACAAGACCCACAGGGGAATAAGCTCTCCAGGAACACATTCAGCAGGAAACCGGAGGGAGGCTGAGGCCTGTGTGAGCAGGAAGGGTCTGGAGCTGCCTTTGAACAAGAGCAGAGTGGAAAGAGAGGGTCTGAACTGAGTGCTCAGCTAGTTCATGGCAGGTGAGGATGCCATTCATTGTCACGATCCATGGGAGCTTCTCCACTCAGGATAGTCCAGGTGAGAAGGGCAGGACACCTCCATGTGTAGGATGTGGGCTGCCGGGGTGCCCACCCAGTATGACAGTATCTGATAAACCCAGCAGCTGCAAAGGGGAACTGCTGCTGCTGCCAGATGAAAACGGCGGGGAGACTGGCTGTGCTGTGAGTCATTCATTCATCCTTCACAAACAGGGCCTGCACTTGGCCAAGCATCCTCCTCCCCCCGCTGCTGGGACAGGGAAAAAGTGGCTTATTAGATATAATCAAGTCAAGTTTTCCCCTCCCTTCAAGGTTCCACTTCCTGGAGTCGGGAGGGCAAAACCAGAGCTGCTTTTCTCCCACGTTCCTGCAGGGAGCTCTGCCTTTAGCTCCCCTCTGGGGAGCCCTCCCTACCACGCTGCTGAAACTGGCATTCCCTGTTCGCCCATCGCTGGTGACATCCAGCACTATGCACAACCCTGCTGTCACCACTTACGCCCCTGCTGTCACCAGTTACACCCTCTCCTCCACCTACAGTCCCACTCTGCCTGCCAAGGTAAGTTTGCAGTTTTCTGGAGAGGACACATTGCCCTTTTCACTTTTCCAAAAAAGAGCCAGGTTGGTGGAGCAGAGGGTGTAGGGGTGCTGAGGGAACATTGTGGCCATATCTCATCCTCGTCCCTGCCACAGGAGGACCTCCACCAGCTCAAAGCTCCCTCTGAAGCTCCTCTGCCCTGTGCCAGGCTGGGATGCTGTGTGTTCTGTGCAGCCCCATGTGTAAGCTTGCTGCGATCTGCCCTCCTACAAAGAGGCAGAGTGCAAACACCCCACCTCCTCCTGCAAACGTGATCGCCAGACGTGGAGCGGTCACCTCCTGGCACCCAAGGCACTAGGCCAGCCCTGGACGTCTCAGTTCTGGCTATGCCACCAATGCCAGTCAGTCCAACACCTTTTGGGCATGGCAACACATCTGTAAGCTGCTGCAGCTCTGTGTTTCTCCCCATCTATGGGGGCCAGGCACAAGGCACTCCCAGACCCTGTCACAGTGGGGTCTTGGTTTGCTGACAGTGATGTCTGGGCCAAGCACAGCCCCCCCAGCCCCTGTGACACATTTCACTAGCCCAGAGGCTGAACTTGGAGAGGACATGGTGGGTAACACAGCCAGGCTATGGAAGGTGGCAGTGGGCACAGCTCAGGGCTGGGCACTCGTGGTGGCTGGCGAAGACAGAGAAGTTGGGATTGAGACAGCATCCTGGGGCAAGGAGGGACAAGGAAAGCAGAGAGCCCTGCCAGCGCCCGCGCATGGGAAAGCGCCTCTCTCAGCGCCTCTCCTAATTGGGAGCAGCTTTTCCCTCCTTGGACCCCCCAGGAGAAGAGGGGGCCCTGCCAGGGGGGCGCTTTGCCTGGCATTCCAGCCTTTCTCCAGAAAACTCCCTTTGGAGACAGTTGGTGGTGTCTAAATTGGGAAAGGGGGGTCTGTGGAGGCTGAGGACGGAGCTCAAAGATCCTACCCCGGGAACGCCGTCTATCCCCCGAGCATCCCCGGGCAAGGCGGAGGCGCGCAGCGCGGAGAAGGGGGAGCAGCACCGGCTACCCACAGGCAGCCGGGAGGGACCGGGAGGACAAATCCCTGCCAGCTACTCTGCGAGGGGACACAGACACACAGACATACAGTCACACCCCCACACACCCTCCCCCCGCCAAACTTTCTTCGCCCGGGCAGCAAAGCAGCCCCGGGGGAGCCGCCTGCCCGCAGCCATGCGCCCCTCACCGCGGCGTCGGGGCGGCGGCAACTAATTCCCCTGGCGGGGTGGGGACGGGGGGGACTGTGTCCTACCTTCCTGCGTGGCGACGCGGCTATGTGTCCATGGCGCGGGACGGAGCGGGAGCGGGGCTGGGAGCGGGACGCCCGCACCGGGCTGGCTGCGGCCGGTAGCGCAGGCGGTGCGAAGCCGGCGGGGCCGCCGCCGCCGCTCCATTGGAGCAGGGCTCTGCCAATCTGCCGCCACCGCCCCGGGACGCTTCCTGCCTCTGAGCCGCCCCCCGGGACCGGGAGGGCTCCCTGCGCGCTGCCCGCAGCCTGCCCGGGGTGCGCGGTCCCCGTCCCGCTCCGTCCGGGGTGCCGGGATGGGGATGCCGGCGTGGCGCGCCGATGCGCGGTTCTCAGCGGAGCGTGGGGGACCCCGCGAGGCTCGGGGGGTCCCTCCGAGGGTGCACGGCACTCCTCGGTGCTGTTTGGGAGGAAAACGCCTCCCGCATTCACCGAGCGTGGCGGCCCCCATGCAGCATCCCAGAGGAGCAGAGTCAGGCAGGTCCTGCCTGTGACTCAGTTTCCCTTGCCCCTGGGCGGGGCATTTCTTTGGGGTTTATTTTTGTGGTGGTTTATTTGATGCGGAACGTGCAGGGTGAAATCTGGCTGCGGGGATTGTGTCCCTGAGCTGAAGAGAAGGCTCGTTCCTCCTCGGCGTTTGTGGTGTGTGTTTGCATCTCTGTTCTGCAGGACCCATCCACCACCCGACCTGCTTTCCCTTGGAAGTGGGTTTCATTTGCTATTTCATCATGGTAAAAATTTTCAGGAGGAAAAATACTTGTTGAAAGGTTGCAACAGGAAATAAGCTGGTGAAGACCCATGGTGGAGTTTTCCCCTCCCATGGCACATGGGGCCACGTCTGGTTTGGGGTTCCCCCAGGTGATGCCATCAGGGCTGGCACTGAGCGCTGGGACAGATCTAGTGTTTTCCTCTCCACTGGGCATGGTGCCAGTGCCGAGATAAGGGCCACGTGTCCCAGGGGTATGTAGCACCCACACAGGTCTACTTTGCCTGCAGCAACAGAAGGCTGTGTAGCCTGGCAGGAACGAACAGGGTCACAGACTCCCTCTACAACTCTGCAGTAACAAACTGATCCTTGCCCATGTCCTGGGTACATCCTGACATATCTCTGAAACTCACAATAACAAGTGACTACCTGCTGCTGTCCTTTCCTATGTCTGCAACGCCACAAAAACACACCCATGAGTTATCTCACCTCCTGCTTATCCCTGTGGTAATAAACCGGTGTTTTCCTTTGTCCCAGCTCTCTCACACTACCATAACCAACTTTGGGAGAGGTGGAGGCCATGTGTGGGGTGAGCATGCCCATCTCAGCACCTGCACTGGCTCAGGGCCTCACTGCGGGTGTTGTGCTCAGCTGTGGTTGAGGCTTGGTGCCCACATCACCCGAGGAATAGCCGAATGCAGCACATCTGCTAGTGGCCTGGGCTACTGCCTCACCAGCCACATGTGGCCAGATCCATCCCGCCTGCAATACAAGAGCTGGGGCTGTGTCAGGGCTGGGGATGTCCCTCCCTGAGTCACCTCATGTGGCCTCACAGGTGCTTTGCAGAAAAGGTCTGGTCCCACTAATCCCCTCACATCTGCCCCCAGCTAAGCAGCTCATGTGCATTTTGGGAGCCTGGGGAGAGGCTGGTCCTGAGCAGAGAGAGGTTTCCTCCATCCAGCTTCTCACTTTCCCGTTCCTGCCTCCTGACGCTGCTCTGCACTCTGCAGTCCATGTGGGCTGAGGGACACAGAGCATATCACAGGATCAGCCAGCTCCTCTGGAAGGAGTGGAGTTGCGCGGGCTGCAGAGCGTGTTTGGCCCTGGGTCCTCCCTCGGGAGCAGACCCTGAGCTTTTCTCAACACTTGGTGGTGCTCACAGGGCGCCGGGAGCTGGGCTGCTTGGCGCCAGCCCTGGCGGGGAGCCACGCACTGCTTTCTCTGCTGCTGCAGTGCTGGAGAGCTGAGCCGAGCTGAGGATCTGGGGAATCCCCCAGCTCTGCAGGGCTGGGGCCACCTTTGGGGGTGAGAAGTTAAGACCAGACCTTGATTTGGAGGGGTCTTTGCGTTAGGGGTTGGAGCTGGCAGACACCCCAGGGGTGTGCTGGGAGGAGCGGTGTAGTGAGAATCTGGAGTATGTTGGAACACCATGTCTGAGCAGAGCTAGAGAGCTGCAATGTTGAGTGAAGAAGGAGGAGGTTTGGCACTGGTGGGGGGTCTGTTGCGTGAGCAGTGTGCTTTGTGGGGTGACATGCTCTCTGGAGTCCTTGGGGCAGGACTCCAGTGTACCTCCCTGGCGCAGGGAAGCTCTGACATTGCAGCTGTTTCCCTGCCCCATCCTCAGGCTCAGATGAGAATTGTGACCTTCATGCGCCTTTGAGTTCCTCCTTTCTGCTGTGGCACAAGAACTTCCAAAAGGACATATTCCAGGCTGTCTGCAGCATCCCATTCAGCAGTTGGTCCCACTTTCAGCACCCCATAAGGACTGAATTTGGGGACCATAGGATCTCTCTTCTAAATCCCTCTTCTCTGAGCAAAGATGCCAGAAAGGAAGCTGCCAGTACTTGTCCAGGCAGATCAAGACTTGGACACATGAGCAGATGGCTGGGGGTTGTATTACACTACCACAAACCCATGCAGGACCAGCTGAACTGGGGCTTTATGAGGTGTTTGCTGCCCTCTCTCCCTCCCAGTCCACAGCTTTGCCTGACTCGCTGCTGGTATGTGCTCAGGGACATTCTGAGCTCTTTTGCCAGGCAGAAGCAGGCACATCCATGAACTGGGTTTCTGCATGCTGGGCTGGATGAAGAGTTTGGGAGGTTTGGACTCATAGGCTTGAGGGCTGGAATTGGGCCAAGCTTGAAGTGAGATATGTTGTGCTGATGTGCAGGTACCATCTCATGATGATGTGCTGAGGGATGGGGACTCTGGTCCTCAACTCTGCTGGATGAGTTAGAACTTGCTGGATTGCTCCCTGGATAATGCGAGGGGAGCAGATGGACAGAAGGAAGAGAACTGTGGGGACTGGAGATGAGTGCATCTGAAATGTGTGGTGTCCCCTCATGGTTTCTGTGCAGAGGGAACTGCCACAGGGTGTCTCCTCATGCACAGGGCTGACTGATGGCATGAAGCCTCTCCTGCCCCAGAACCCATTTCAGTGCTGCCTTTCTGAATATGACCATGACCATGACCATGACCATGCAGCCTGAGCATGCATGTGGCACACATGCACTGGAAACCAGCCCCAGTGACTGTCCCTGGCATCCTAGAGGCAAGTGACCGTTCCAGAGGTGCAGGTGCCTGCTGGGTGCAGAGCATTGTGGGGCAATGAGTCTGTGCTGTTCAGCATCAGCTTATTTGCCTTGTAAGGGACTTGTCCTGTGAAGCTTCCTGCTTGGTAGATTTGCTCCGGCTGGCTTGGAATGTGTCTGGGCTCTGGCTGGCATGCTGTGGGCATGGTCCTGTCTGAAGTGCAGGCTTGTTGTGTGTTTATCCTGGCCAGCCTGAGGTGTACAGGAAACCAGAGAGCTCTGCTCCCTGGCTGTCACTTTATTTATTATGGTCAGAGCTCGGGCTGCCCACACTATGAAATGAAGGTAGCAAAAACCCCAAGTGCTGCAGCACGGTTCCTGCCCTGCCAGCCCTGCTCTGCTCTGATTCATACTGCTGTCCTGGAGCTGGTAGCAGTCCTGTCCTGGAGTGAGATGGCAGGATGCTTAGTACCATTGTAGTGTCTGAGCGCAGGATGGCTTGTCCCAGAGGTGTCCAGCCACACCATGCCAGAAGAAATTGCTGATGGATCCCCATCCCAATGCCACACAACAGTCAATACCTGCACTAACACCTGGATGTCTGAGTTTGGGTACTTCTTCCCTGGCTCTTCACTTCTGTTCTGCAAAACAGTAGTGAGCATTACCCTAGGTGTCCATAGCTCCATCCCTACTCCAGGGGTTTTTGTCCATCTCCATCACTCCTGTCACCCCCAAAGGGACACTGTCCCAGCTGTCACTGAGGAACACTGCCCAGCAGCCACTGTAATGTGCAGACTGGGCTCACTCACTCCTTGGGCTTGCAGGACTACAGATGTTTGTTGCCCATGGCCAGCAGCTCCACACAGCCTGCTTGATGGCAGGTCCTCCTCCTAGAGAGGACACCACAGTGGTAGCTGTGGTTGCTTTAAGGGTGGAGTTTAAGGTTTGGAGACTGCTGAGGAGTGGGAATCCCTGTGTGGGGCTGGGGACAGGTGCCTGGATGGGGACTTGTCCCAGCTGCTCCCACCACGGTGCCCTGCAAGCACCCAGGAGGCACCACGCAAAGCACTGCATGCTGCAAGACGGGCAAACTCTCATCTGAAGGGTGAAGCAGAGAGAGGCTACATTATACACATGGCTATTTATAGGGACTGCCCTTCTGCCAGAACTTGACTGGCAGCAGCAAGGGCTGGGCTGGTGTTTAGGGAGCTCAGTCCAAAATCAACTGGGGACATGAAACAAAACCTCCTGCACTCAGAGGGCTCCTGGTCCCCACAGAGTCACATGGCTTGCTGGGTTGCAATGCTGTTAAAGGGAGAAAATGTTAGTGAGCTGATAAACAGGGGAAGGTGAGCCAGCTCCTGAAACCCTGGGCAACTTGTCAGTCCTCTTCCCAGAACAGGCAGCCAGATGCTGGAGCCTGCTGAGCAGGACTAAGCACTTGGTCTGAAATGGGTGTTTTGAGTCACAGAGAGTTAAGTCTGTGAAGGTGAGAGACAGCTGATTGCTAAGGAGGATTTTAAGAGCTTGATATTAGTTTTGTTGTATTTAGGCATCTTAGGTTTTTGCATTTTTCGCAAAAATAAAGTCCAGGCAGAGGTTCACTGAAGGACCATAGCAATATTTGAGTCTTATTTTCTGAAGACGTTTAATTTATAGGGTGAGATAGTGAGTAAAAACCAACAAACCAACCAACCGAAAACAACTCTGAGATGTGGAACATGAGAATTTATTTACAAAGGAAAAGCAGAAATGTTCCGAAGGGTGGATTTCTCTTCTGGCTCTGGACAGCATCTCCTCAGTGCCAGCCCTCAGCATCTGGATGCGGCCCATGGAGCCACCTCCTGGGCACCGCACAAGGGAACCTGCCCATGGACAAGGCTTGGCTGCTTCCCGAAGCTGTGACTGACTACAGGCTGGCTTTCAGTTGTTCAGACCCAGTGATATACAACTCACATTCCTTCCCCTCAGTCTCACGGCAGAATGACTCTTCATCTCCCCAGTAAATCTTAGAGCTGAGATGCTGCTGTTCTTGGGACACCTGACTTCTCTGGTTGGAGATATTTCTGCTGTGCCCATTGTACCAGCTCTGTTAATTGCCCTGGCCCTGCTTCTGGCTGGTGACAGGTTGACCCCCCCGTAGACGGGTGTAAAATTAGAGGGGAGCCGTCCCTGGGACTTGCTACTGGCTGTGAATCAGGGCAGGATGGAGTCTCTTCTTAAGCACCTGCTCCTGGAGGCTGCTCCTGGTTTGTGGCCCACCAGGGACAGGAAATCTTTATGCTGATGTGAGAAGTCTCATTGCTCCTGTCCCCATAAGCCCAGATCCATGCCTTTGGGCTCTGGGGGATGCTGCAGTGTGGAGCAGAGCTGGAAAAGAGGAGCAAGATGGGGAAACTGAGAGCCCAGTGCCCAAAACCCTTCATCCCATTGGATCCCCTGCTCCATCACGTAGTGGTTTTGCTGAAGGAGGGGGTTTGCCCTGGGGACGGGCGTGGGGCCGGTGTGTGCACAACCTGGGGGGAGCGGCAGCCCCCAGGCTGGACCAGGGCGTGCTCAGCCTGGGCTAGGCGGCTGCGGGGGGAGCGGGAGCAGTCTCTGCCGAGGCCAGGGATGCAGGCAGCCTTCCCGGCTCCTCTGCTCGGGCTGCGGCTGCCCTCTCCCGGCTGCCGACCGGGGCTGAGCTTCGCTTTCCGATCAGCATCCGCCTCCTCCGGGCTCCCGGACTGCTGCTGACCTGCGCCCCTCTGTCCCCTTTCCCTGCCCCAGGGAATCAGTAGCACTCAGCTACTCTGACCCATCAGACTGGACCTTCCCTGTCCCCACTTTCACTGCTGAGAAAATCAAGGCAGGGGTAAGGACAGCATCAGGCTTCAAATTGCCAGATGCTGCTCCTTCCCCCTTAATGACAAAGAGCGCTGAGATACCTAATGCCAGGGAAGTCACAGAATCACAGAATGGTTTAGGGTGAAAGAGATCACCTTATTCCAACTTCCATGTCCTGGACAGGTACACTTTTCACTATAACAAGGGGTCAAAACACTCCAGGGATGAGGCATCTGCATCTTCTCTGGGCCACCTGTTCCAATGCCTCACCAAACTCACAACAAAAAATTTCTTTGTGACATCTAATATACACCTCTCCTCTTTCAGTTTAAAATCATTCCCCCTTGCCCTATCTGCCTGAGTGAAAAGTCCCTTTTTATAAGCTAAGGCCCCTTTAAGTAGAGGTGTTAAGGTGGCTTGTTCTACATCAGGTGACAGGTACAGCTTTCCTCAGTGCTCCACATCTCCTGGCTCCCTGGTGCTCAGGGCCTTTACCCATAGCAGTGGGACCCTGAAACAATCAGAGCTTTGCGGATATCTGTTAGAACTTTTTTCCTCTGAGCAAAAACAAAACAAAACAAAACAAAACAAAACAAAACAAAACAAAAAACAAAACAAACCACCACTCTGAACAGGCAAAGCTTTGGAAGGAAAAAAAGTCAGGAAAACTGTGGTGGGAAGGGCAGCGATGTTGTGTGGGCTGTTAGGTGTCAGCCCTTGTCCCAGGCAGAACAGGAACATTATTGTGTTCAGGGACAGGAAGACAGCAAAGCAGATCTCTGTGAGACAGGGATTTCCTGAGAGGGGCCAAGCAACACCCCATCCCCATTCAGAACTCCACCAGGGTTTTGAACTTTGCAGGTATATCCGCCAAGGATGATCCTCAAGGTAACACCTTTCTAACCTGGAAAAAGGCAAAAGCATCCAGTCTGACCAATTTTTCCAAGCTGCTGCTGCTCCTTGTGGCTCTAAGCAGAGTGGGGCACCTGTGAGAGAAGCACCAGTGCAGTCCAAGGCACAGAGTCACGAGAAGATGGACCCTGAGGTTTAGAGGCACCATAAGAAATGACGACCTTAATATTTAATAGCAAGCATCCCTTCAGCACGGACAGGTCTAGATGAAGAACAGCCCACCCATATAGAAAGGAAGGGAGCAACAGCCACCCCTACACCAGGAGGAAATGCTGTGGGCTGGAGATCTATGTGAGACATCAGGGAAATCTATTGTTTCCCTGTGCATCTCTGGATTCATACCTGCTCCCTGTGCGAAATTACACCTGTGGAGCAGCAGGTGCAATTTGCATGGCAGGAGCAGCATGGCAGGGATTTACACTGGGACAAGTGGAGCAGTAGGGAAGATGGAGTGGTCTGAGGCCAGAAAAGAGGGATTTATGCTTTGTGTCATAAAACCACTATCTCAAATAAGTGCCTGGAATTCGTTGTCTGAATTATATAGGTTCATTGCTGGAAGTTGGTCTGGGCCTCTTTCTTGGAATCAGTATGAGAGGCTGGTGTGGGAGAGAGGGAAACATTCTTCCTTAGGGTATGTCTCTCCCTCACTGAGGGGCTGTGTGAGCCACGCCGGCGCAGAGAACCTGCTGCAGCTCCCAGGCAGTGTCATCGAGGTGGTGTTCCCCACAGACATTTCTCTCACCAGCGGGACAGCATGTGTTAGTAAATCCATGGCTGGCTGGCTGTCTTGCAGGCTTTGGAGTATCCAGACAGCACAGCCTGGATCTATGGGTGCATTTGGGCGATTTGGAGGACCCTTGTAGCATGCCCAGCACAGCCGTGCGAGGGCAGCACAGACCACTGACACACAGCAGCAGCAGCAGCAGCAGCAGCAGCAGCAGCAGCAGCAGCAGCAGCAGCAGCAGCAGCAGCAGCAGACCAAAGCCTGCACACCTGCTTGCTGACAATTCGCTGCACAGGTCCCTCTGGGGACCCTTGCTCAGTGCTCCTGCTCCAGCAGGACATTGCTTGCTGGCATTGAGTGGAGCTGCTGCAATTCCTGCTGCTGGCTCAGGAAACGTATTATGTCCTTTCCCCAGAGTGGTTGAGATGCGGTGACCATCCTGGTTGGGTGCACATGACTCCAGCTGTATGTCACCTGCCTCAGGCTATGTTAATCATGCTCATTCAGTGAGAAAAACAGGTTGAAAATGGGAAAAAGAAATGGGAAAAGTTGAAAAGATAGTAGATTTCTTGGGGGCTGCATGGGGAGTCCTGTTTACCCAGACTGCCCTGCACAGCAACAGGCCAAGTCTCTGCATGACACTGGGAACAGGGACTGGAAATGTGTCTGTTAGAATCATTACCATGCTGCCAAAAAGCTTTTGGGTATTGGGAGGGTGGATCTGTCCAGCCCAGTGCCCACACAGAGCCCTGTGAAGAAGAGGAGAGGATGCCCAGGATGACAGAAGCCTCTCCAGTGTGACAGGAGACCAACATTGCTTAGCCAAGGGAGGGGAAAGAGACTGGGGAAGGTGACAGGGTAGAAGGCATGTGAGCTTTGAGCTGCCAGAGGGAGCAGCATGCTTTTGGAATCAGCAGGCAGTCAGAGGGGTGAGCAGGTAGGGGTTTGTGCAGGATCCTGCTGCTAATCTGGCAGGTATTTTTCATTGTGGACACTGTTTCATTAAAGACAGGAAGGCATAGGGGATTTTCCAATGATGCCCAACTCCAGACAGTGTCTGAAGGACTTTCTGCACAGGAAAAGATCCCTAGGGCACACTGGAACTGGACTGTGTTTCTGGGGAGAGAGGCAGGACTGTGTGAGGATACCTCTCAGGGCTATCCCACTGCTCAGCCCAGCCCAATCAACTCCAAACAGGTTATTGCAGGACTGACTCTGATCTCTACATTTGCCAAGGAACACCAAACTAAGGCACTAAATCTGGGCATTGGACAACTTTATTCTTGACTCAATTACCTGGAAACACTTGAGAAAGACCCATCCTCCCCACTATAACTGCAGGCAACAGCATCAGACGGTGGTTCTAGTCAAGAGCCCAGATAAGCTGTGGGTGCTCCATCCCTGGGAGTGTCCAGGGCCCCAGTGGGCAGGGCTCTGTGTAATCTGGTCCAGTGGAAGGTGTCCCTGCCCTTGGCAGTGGCATTGGAATGGGAAGACCTTTAAGGCCCCTTCCAACCCAAACCATTCTGTGATTCTATGCCAAGTACAGAGAAGGTTGTTCCATTTTTCGCGGAGCTAACACACTAGGAGATCATCTACCTGTCAGCTGCAGCTAACCTTGACACCTGCCTGGGTTGTAAAGTTGTGTGGAATTGCATCATCTCCTCCCTGGATTCGACCTTGCTTCCTTTATGGCTTCTGGAAACATTCCCTCTCTTCAGAAAAAGTGCTCTTGGGAATGTGGAGTACCTGAGGATATGGGTCTGCGTGAATCTAAACAAGCTACAAAGCAAATGCCAGCCCACAGAGGGCAGAATGCAGATGGAGAATCAGCACTCTCCCCGCTGGGATGTGCCTCGCTAATTACACAGTGGTCCCACACCAACTTTGGACCAAGCCCGAGCATCTCCTGCCTGGGATCAGAGATGAGGCTTAGGGACAGGGGATGGGGTGCATCTGAGAGCTGCCAGCTCCAGAAAATATCGGGGCTTCCAGAAAGCCAGGTCTGGTGCTACAGATGGCCTTTGGATGGGTGAGCTGGGCCCAAAAACGATCCCATGTTTTTACTGAGATCTGGGGTCACGTGTCTTGATCTCCTTCCTCTCCTCTGCTTTTCTCAACCCCCTGCTCCTCTGAAGCACAAAGCATTGTTTCATCCTGCAAACTCCCTCCTTGAGGGAGCCCAAGACATTGGAGAAATAGACATTTGCCACTGCCCAGGTTCTTAAGCCACAGCCTTGTCCATACTAAAATCTCCAAGGTGATACCCATCCAGATTTTCCTGCATGAGCAAGTGTTTGGTCACCCCAATAACCCCGCTAAAGCCAGGGCCACCACTTTTCTCTCAGGCATCTTGCTGTCAGGCACACCCTGACAACATGGCTCATCCCTGAGGCTTCCCAGGCACCTTTCAGAGGACTTCAGCTTGGGGCAAACAGCTCCTGCTGAGCAGGTACTCTCATAACTGACATGTCTGATGTTGGGGAATCCGTGGCTTCCCCTGATTTCCCCCTTCATGTGATTTGCAGACCATGATGACACCCACGATAGTTTATTCTCATCCATCTGATGCTTTCTCCTCTGAACATGCTCCCACAATGAGGGAGTGCTCAGCAAAACACACTTCTGGAGGAGGCTCCCCCAAGACTGCAGGAGTCCATGGGATTTATCTCTGTAACATATAAAAGTTTTACTACAAATCTTCTGGCCCAAGCGAGCCAAGAGCTTGCTCCATAAATTACTACCAAGCTAGGGATTAGGAGCACTAAAACAGACGTACTTCGCGGCTAAAAATAAGGCACGGCACAAGCTTGAAGATTTGTTCTGCCTGGAAGTTTTATTGCACCCAAACTGTATGAGATAATGTGCAAGAAAGAACCGCTTAGCGGATCCATCTGCTTTTGGACACATTTGCCTGAGCAATCAGTCTGGAATGAGGCAATGAATCCGTGAAAGAAAGTGGAGTTAGATGGTGTTACCCGGTGTAGTGAAACTTTCTCCAGACAAAAGAGAATGGCTGCCCTATCCCCTCCAATCCCTGCCCTCACCGTGGCCCTGGGGATGCTATCCCTGGTCCTCCAAGGCCCCAGAGCTTAGGCAGAGTTTGGGGATGCTGACAAAGAAGCGAGCCCCACCAGTGCTGGTGCCTGGTATTGCTGTTGCAGGATTCTTACCATCCCACAAGGCCTTCATGCACAGCCCTAGCCTGGGTTTGGTATCTGAGCCCAGCCTAGGGCACATGGACTGAAGGTCCCTTCCCTTATTGGGGATGAGTGCAGTAGCTGTTGTGTCCAGCAGGCACAGCTATGTCTGGACTTGGATTGCTCCCTTCTGTCCACAGGCACATCTCAACCGTGCTTAACTTGGGCTTTCTTAGCCCATGGATGTGAACAGGCTTTGAGAAAGTATTTCCCTACTGCTGAGGCATGGCTGTATGTCCAAAGGTGCCCACCTTTCTTCTTGCTAGGTGACTGAGTGTAGCCCTGACAGTTTCCATCCTGAAGACACATAAAAATATAATTCAAAAATTATAATGCATTTAAATTTGTAATGTAATGCAAAAATAGTAATGTATGCAAAATTATTCATAGTCACAGAGTGGCTGAGGTTCACAGGGACGTCTGGAGCTCCTCTTTGCTCAAGCAGGACCAGGAACACATTTAAGAGGCTTCTGAATAACTCCAGAGATGGTGAATCCACAATCTCCTTGGTCAACCTGCTCCTGTGGTTGGTCACCTGCACAACAAAGAAATGCTTCCCGTCTTCCAATTTGTGTCCATTGCCTCTTGTCCTGTCACTGGACACTGCTGAAAAAGCCTGGTTCTGTCCTCTTTGCATCCTTCGCTCAGGTATTTATGAAATAAATAAATAAAATAAGTACATTGAAGAAATCTCCCCTGAGCCTCCTCCTCTCTAGGCTAAATAGCCCTAGCTTTCCCAGCCTTTCCTCCTAGGAGAAATCATTCACTCCCCTCATCATCCTAGTGGCCCTTTGTTGGACTCCTCCCAGTACATCTATGTCAGTCTTGTAATGGGATTCCAGAACTGGACACAGGATTTCTGCTGCACCCTCACCAATGTCGAGTAGAGGACAAGGACCTTCTTCTCCGCTCACCTGGTGGCAGCACTTTCTGTAATGCAGCTTAGGATAACTCCTTTGCAACAATGTCAGACTCCTGACTCCTGTTCAGCTTGGTGTCCACCAGGATCTCCAGGTGTCTGTCTGCCAAGCTATTTTCCATCTGAGCGGCCCCCAGCATTTATTGCTACATGGGGTTGTTCCTCCCAGTGCGCAGGACTTTGCACTTCTGCTTGTTGAATGTCATAAAGTTCCTGTTGGCCTGTCAAGGTCTCTCAGGATGACAGCACGATCCTCTGGCACTTCAGCAGCTCCTGCATCTGGAGCAGAGTAGAGTGAATTCCCCCTGAATCCTTCTGACCTGTACTAGGGACACTTGTGAGGAATAGGATGGAGTAGCTTGGTGCAGCCACCATGCAGCAGGGGTGAGATTGGTTGGACCCCATGAGCACTGGCAATGCGTGTAGGATGTGGGTTTGTGTGAACAGTGAATGCTGCAGAAACGGAGCCATGCTGGCTGGATGTGTATTAAAGAGTTGTATTTCCTGTCAGAGCCTCTGGTGACATTGAGAGTTCTGGGAGAAAAGCTCCACCTTTCCTCAGCCTCAGAGGAGTCCCTGTAGCAGAGGTAGGTTCCACAGTGTATGCCTTGGGTCAGAGGGCCACAATCTCACAGGAAGAAGTAGAGAACAGAGTGACTTAGGAACAGCCTGTCTCTCTGTCCTCAGCTCCCCTGACACCTGTGTCTTACCTTGCATCCCTTCAATGTCACTGGGGCTGAGCTGCTCCAGCAACAACCTCAGAGGGGACAGCAGGGCTCAGGGATGTGGCTCAGACTGCAGTTCAGGTGTGAGGGCCAGCCCAGGCTGGTTAATATCTGAGGCCATGATTGCAGCAGCTTTTGAGGAGCCCGGAACTTGCCCTGATAGGAGTTACCTATATCGGAACGAGTTCCTGTGGACTGTGAGCCAGGGCACGGAGGAGGTGAACAATGGAACAGCATGGGGAAATGCAGCTTAACTGAGCTGGGACTTACAACTGCTCTGTTACCCTGTCCTGTGTCTGGAACAGAGGTGGCTCTGTCCTGTCACTATGCTGAATGTGACAAGTGTGCTGCCAGCTTTGCTGGAACCAGAGCTCAAGAAATGTGTCATTGTTGGACTTCACGTGGGGCTATGCTGACCCTCAGTATGAAGGGGCCCATGTACTGATCTGTGGTGACCCTTATATCATGAGGATATACACAAGCACCAAGTGAACAACCCCACGTGCATCCTCATCACACAGCTGAGTGCCTCATGCCATAGGGCAGAGGAGTAGGATGCACCACACTGCTCTGGAAACCATCTGTGTGAGTGCAGGGATGGAGAAAGGCAGGAAAAGGTTTGCTGGGGGAAATTCAGCAGCAAAAAAAACCACAGCCTCATGCCCTCAAGAAAGCTGCCAAGTGTCCTGTGAGCTCCTGGAGGCTGCAAGCTTCTCCTGCATGAAAACCCAGTGAGCAGCAGAAGGAAGACAGGTCTCCTACAGTGACCCACAGACTGCCACTGTGGCCCCAGCCCCAGAGCAGCACTCTACCAGCTGCCCAGACCCCCATGTTGGCTGCAGGATTTGCTGCTGCTCTGGGGATCTGCAGCCTCAGGTGTGCCCAGGTGGTGTTCAGGGCCACCACGAAAGGGCCAGCTATGGGAACATACCCTGCACTGAGACCAAGCTGTGGCGTGCGGTGAAGCCATCTGTTTCCATCCTGCAGCTGCTGTCCTTCCCCTTGCAATTTACTTGGCCTCCTATAATTTATTCATCCCAGGATGCAGCTTGTACATCTGCAGTATCATTACTGGAGACACCATTAGCTTTAAAATTTTATAAACCTCTGTGTAGGTGATAAGTTGAAAAGTTAAAGAGGGTAATTGTGGCAGGAAAAAGGGGGTATTTGCTCAGTGTTCATCTCACACCAGAGATCCAGGCTCTGGGGGGGCTTTGGAGAGAGATAAGCAGACTGGTGTGAGTGAACTGCTGCCAGCTCCCAGGCAGCTCACCCTGCTGCAAACCCTTCTCCACTGGATCCATGCCCTGGGCAGGGGACCTGCAGGCATTTCCATTTATTTCTCCCTCTTCCCTCCTCAGCTGCACCATTTCCTCAGGCCAGTGACAAGAGAGGCTGCGCATCCAGATGTTGCTTGTGTTTCTGTGATGGGCACGATGTGGGACTGGCAAGGGTTAGGGCAATCCTGAATCATCTGCTCGCTCTCTATTGGTTTGGATGCTTCAGAGCTCTTCAGGCAGCTGGCAGAGTCTCCACCATGTAGGTAACTACCACTTGGAAAATGATTTGGTCTCCCAAAGTGCATCTGCTGCCTGCAGTCCCCTCCTGCCTCTCTGCTTCCTGATCAGAGCACTAAGGTTCATGTGCCTACATTAAGGACCACAGCAATTTAAGTCATGCTAGAGAATTTTCCTAGACACTTTCCATGGTCTGACTGCAGGCATGCACCAAAGGTTTGGCAGGAAAGCAGGCACAGGAGCCTTCACCAGGGGCCTTGCACCCTTTGCAGTGAATTAAGAGCATGCTGATCACTCCTGGCAGCTGGAGGTCTATCTGACAGCTGAGGCAGGGGGATAAATTCCCTTTCCCCAAGGCCAAGGGAGATACATGTACAAGGATGATTTACAGGCTGCTCGCAGGGAGTGATGAGCTGGAAGGCTGCAGGGAGCAGGGTCAGTGCCAAAGAGATTCACGGATGGAAGACTGAGGGGTGGTAGGAGGCCAGAGACCAGAGAGGGGAGCAGAAGAGACAACGTTCAAAAGAATCTTGCAATCTGCTGGCAGTTTTCTCTCTCCATGTTACAGATGAGAGCATCCCAAGTCCCCGCTCCATCCCTGGTGTACCTGCAGCCTTGCTCAGCCTCCAACAGCCTGAGAGCTTGGACACTGTTGACTGTCCCTAGGATGTGGTCATGGCTCAGGCAGCTGTGAGTGCAGTAGGCGGGCTGCTTGTGGGTCTTGCTGGCATGAGTCTATCTCATCTTGTACATGTTTTTTTATGTTGGCTAATGAAAGCAGGCTGTGGCTGGGAAACCTGACTTCCACCTGTCCCTTCTGTGCACCTGGTCAGTCCCTTACACACAGCATCACTCTGCCTCCTGAGGGTCAATGGCCTGCAAGGTGGTTTCATCCCACACTGTGCATCTGCATTATCCAAGCCCTGAGCCCTCGTGTGAGCTCTGCCAGCAGTCAGTGGAAATCCAGGTTTAAGCCTCAGGAGGCATTTCCCTCTCCTCCCTGCAAGCATCTTGTGCCTCCTTCCAGAGCCACATTTCCCATGATGGTCCAGCATCCACTCTGGAAGGATACAGGATCTGAATGCTCAGCCAAAGGGAATTCTCAAACCCTTGAGCAACAGGAGGGAAAGAAAGCATGGGGAACTTTTTTCAGGTTGGAGAGATAAATCCCATGGACTCTTGCCTATCCTGCTCTCCTAACACAGCCAGACTGTCCTTTCCTTTCCCAAGGGACACTTAACACACACATAATTTTGGTGCTCCCCATCCATCTTCACTGTGATTTTCTGCCTCTGGTTTGTTGTGGAAAATTAGCTTGAGAAAGGATTGAGAAGCCTAAATGGCTCATTCTGCTGCCTGTCTCATAATCTGCTGGGGTGATTCTGCCCCAAGGCAGAGTTCCCATTGGCTTTCTGGGGTGTCACACCATGGGCTGTAAGCATCACCATTCCTGCATTCACAGACCCTACACTGTTGATGCCAAAACAACCTAGCCTTCCTATCATGTCTCTTTCTGCTGCATGGGTCACAGCAAGGACCTTCTCCTGGCTTTTCCCACAAAGCTCTGGCTCCTTGGGAGCAGAGAAGGAACTCCTAGCAAGGTCTTGTCATCTTCTGCAGAGCATAGTCCTCTTCAGGACTTTACAACCCTCAGGAATCTTGATGGTCCTGGACTTGACTCCATGAGCCCAAGTGTGCTAGGACAGAAAAGGCAGCCCTTGTGGAGTGTGAAGACAAAGCAAGACTGCACTCGATGGCCAGTTTTGGCAGCCCAAGCTAGCTCCTTGCTCTTCTGCTGCGCTGGCTTTCTTCCCTGCATGCTGCACAACTTTCAGCCACTGATACGGCAGGACGAAGGCTTCCTCAACTGTTCCTGACTTCAGCATGCTGCCAGGTAAACAGTGGGGAAATTAGTGGAGACAAGTAAATAATTTGTAAACAATCATTTATTCATTACTTTCCCCTCCTTTCCCTGTGCAAGCAGATTGCGAGGTGCCTCAGAAGCACTCGCAGTTTAGAGTGAGTTCTCTTGTAAGGCATTTCCCACTCCCCATGAATAACTTATGAACAGATCAGAGTGCATATTAAGGGCCTGAAAATCCAGAGACTTTGGCTGCTGAGCTCAGTAAGTACTGCTCCAACTCCTTGTGTAGATAAGGTATCTAACAAAACAGCACTAAGTGGATTCACCTTGCTGTAATTAAAGATGTACACATTTGTTAGTCGATGGGCTGCCTGTCAGGTAGAAGAAGGTAGCCATACAGCAAAGGATGGCTGCCTGAGAGGTGTGGTCTATAACTAAGACACCAAATGTTAAGTTTACTTTGGGGGGTGATTCATGTTGTACAGTGCTTCTACCAAGCTGTTCATGGGAGGCAAGCACAACCGGCCAGCTGGACTGGGTTGATGCAGGAGGTTCACAGAAGAGCTTTATGGATATCCTCACATGTATCTATAAATTACCCAGGCATTGGTAGAAGGCACGCACAGAGGGTTTAAGCCCAAAACTGTGGAGAGCACGAAGATGGGCTGACTTCAAAGAGTCCAAAGCCAGGCTTACACTTGGCTTCAGTCAGGTGCTCTGTGACAGGCATTTATCCACCTTCAAGCTAAGCCACCTGCTTTGTGTTATTTTTTTTTCCAAAAGATGATTATAATTCAATCAGAGAAAGATTCCCAGCCCCCCTGCTTGGCTCCTAAGACAAGGATTCAGTTCAGTGCTACATGAAATGGTGGAGGTGGGCTATGGGCTGAAAACCCTGTTGCTCTTGAAAAGGTCCCTTCCAGCCCTGCACATGGTGCTCCCCATGTGCCAGCCCCAGCAGGACCCACTGCTCAGAGTGGTGTTTGTAGGACTGGGAGCTGTGTCAATCCTAGGCGTCTTTCCCAGTGTATGTCTCAAGCATCTCCCAATGCTGGAGGGAAGGCAGAAGCCCTGTGGCTGGGGACATTAGTAGAACACTGCCTTGAGGCATTTGGCACAGCATTTTTCCTGCCACCTGGCTGAGACTCCAGGAGGAATAGGGACTAGGTGATCTCCTGTTTCTTTCATTATAGTGGCTAGGAGATCCTTGATAGGACTTAAAGCAGCAGTGAGTGTGAGTCACAAAGCTATGGTACCCAAACACTTGGGGTACCTGAGGGATGCTATGGGTACTGCCATTATGCCATAAGTGTCCTCTGGGCATCCTGCAGCACATCTATTGCCATGGTGCAGGTCTTCTTGCATCCCTGAGCAAAGCCATGGTAGGCAACGTGCAGGCAGCCCTTCCAAGAGCACCCGCAGGGCAATGCAGTGGGCTCTGGAGCAAACAGGGGTCCATTCCCACTGCTGGGATGGACCCAAATCAGCACACAGCTCCCCCTTGCCAGATCCTCCGTGCATCTGTAGTCCCTTCCCCTCCCCGGCAGCCCCGTGCACCTGCACTCTGAGGCGGAGTGGGATTTATCCTGCCCCAGGCACTCAGTGCAAGGGGTCAGCCCTCGTAAACCTCACCGGCACCGGAGCCCAGGCCAGCTGCCTTGCTGCACCCACAGGGAGAGCTCCTGCACCCTGGCCATGTTTTCCTATCGGTGCCTGGGGTTGTTCCCCAGACCAGCACCCATCCTGTTGGGTCCAGAGCATGGCATGGTGACAGCATGGTGGGATGGGGCTGTGTGCTCCCAGCCCCCGGTTCCCCTCCCCACACCAAGCACTTTGGGTAACCCCCCGGAACGTGGGAGGCGGCATGAAGTCATTCTGGTCTTCCAGCAAACCCCTCCAGCTGTCTGGAGCCAGTGCAGATTGTGGGACGTGTCTGGTGACTGACGGGGCCTCAAATCTATGTTTATGTGAGATGATATCGAGAGTTTTAATTTTTTTATGAGCGAGGGGTCAGGGGGAGGAGGGGATTCCCAGGGCGTCTTGGAGGGGAGGCGGCCGTGCATGCATGTGCGTGTGTGAGACACGTTTTGTCCCACTGACCCCCAGCTGCAGGAGTCCTGCACAGATGAAACCAGCATCCCATCATCTCTGAACGGCAGGGACCAGCTGGGGAGGAGATTGGACAATGGCAGCTAACATCCCTGGAACCGGGATGTGGCAGCAAGGCTCAGAGTTGGCTTTCTGCATCATACCCTCTTGCTCAGCCTCTCCTGCAAATCACCAAAATCCCCCCTGGTCCCCGTCCTCAGGGTTACTGCAGGCTCAGACCCTTCTTCAGTAGATGAGTCCCTGCAACACTTTGTTGAGCTGTTTTCCTCCTGTCCCAAAGGAGAGGCCACTCGATGGAGCACCTCAGCGTGACTTGTCCAACATCCAGAGTCTGGTGAGATGCTGTGGCCACTTTCAAATCCTACTGATGCTCCTGGAGAAGCTACTCTCCTGCCCTGAAGCCTCATGGGCAGCATTTGGTGCATGCTGCTGGTTTCCACAAGGATACCCTGTCTGTAGGTTGCTCTGTCCTGGTTTAATCCCAGGAAAACTTAGCTCCTAACCCTGCATAAAACCTCACCATTGAGGAGCAGGTCAGAGTCACCAATGCTTTTCAGGTGGCCAGAAAATTGCCTGGTCTGTTGTCAGGCAAGAGCAAGGCAAAAAGTGAAGAAAGGTGAAGCTCTGATGCCTGCAACCAGGAAATCTTGGAAGAAGAAGGCACCTGATTGCTGCACATCTGGGGTCAGTGGTTGAGCCTGTTCCAGAGCTACCTCAGGTGACTTCCAAAGGTGGGGAGCTGGGGGCCATATGCCATCAATGTCCCATGGCCAAGGTTGCAAGGTGACCACCAAGGTCACACACTGCCACCCTTGGCTGCAGGATGGGGACTTTCAAGTGGTGCCTGGCTCTTTCAGTGGGAAGATCCTGTCCCTGCTTCCCACAGACAGTGAGGATGGAGGAACCCCTCCTTGAACTGGCCAGAGTGCCTGCGTGCAGTGACTCTCACCCGGAAAGGAGGAGGGGGGCCGAGGCCTCTTTGTAACCCAATCTCGTCTGCATGGGCCCCTTTGTTGTTATTACATTTATTTATTGATCCCCCTTGGGAAAACCTTAGTGGTGCTGGACTTGCTGGGGCTTTATTAATGGGGGTAGGGAGTGAGTGGAGGGAAGGGGGGCCGAACAGAGCACTCGGACCATCTGTTCCCACCAAAGGGATGGAGCAACAATAGCCATGTTTATAAAACTTCTCTGCAACTCATTGTTTTTGCAAAAGGAGAGCTTCCACATCAAAGGCCGTTTCCGCTCCCACTGCTCAGGGGCCCCTCCATCTTCCAACGTCCTGCAAGGATTGCCCCATCCTGGTCCCTTCTCCACGCAGCCCTGGGCACATGGTGAGGTGATAGTCACATCACCCATGGAAGGACCACCATGGCTGAAAACTTCCCAGCCAAAGGGACTGTGCGTCCAACCTGCTCATGTCTGGTGGTCCAGGTGGAATTTCTGAGGGGGGTGGTTTCTCCTGGAAGCAATAAAACTCCATCATAAGGCATTGGATAGTGTTTACTGAGCACTGGTGGTGGGAACACCAATATGCCCAGTGTTGGGGGCTTGTCCCAGACTGGTTTCATTCAGTCCACTGGAACAGTTGTGTTCATGAAGCTGCTTTGGTTTTGCTCAAATTTCAGATGTGGGAAAAAAAAGAAAGGAAGCAAAACAAAAAAAGAAAGGAGCGGGTTTGGCCACGTCAGAGCTGGCTGATGGGATCCTTCATAATGAAACAACTGTGCTTGGCTTTGCTTGAGGCTTGTATTAGATTATCTGTTATAATCAGACATGAAATAAAGACCATTAAACAGCAATGAAATATTTTGACTGAACCAATATGTTGTTTTTTTCTTCCCAAACTGATCTTTGTGGACAAGATGAGGGTTTATTTCTGGCTCAGATGAAAGCTGAATGCCTTCTTGGGGACTTGTTGTCAGCCATCTCCTCACCACGACCCAGTCCTGCAGCTGTGGGATGGGCTGCTCTGGGGTGAGTCCTCAGGCTGAAGGTTTGGGACGTATCCAGGCTGTCACACATGCCCAGCATGACCCTATGTAATGGCATGTCACCTCCTGGGACTGCATCTCCTTCCCCATTTGCTGGTGCTTTATGGCAGCAATTATCTCCATGGGGTGATTGACATGTGTGTTGGTGACTGCTGGGGTTCCTGCCCACTGGGTGTGAGGAACAGAGAAACTTTCCCTAGGATCTAGAAACACCTCAGTTCAGCTTTGGACAAAACTGACACCTCTGGAAGATGCTGCCAGCCTGCAGGAGGGTACTTTGTCACACATGGGAAAGGCTTCTCTCTGCACCATCTGTTTGTGCAAGGGCCCAGCAGGACATGCATCCTGACAGCACGCTGGTGGCTGGGCAGGGATAGGCTGTCTCACACCTTTCAACCACCACTTCCATTCTGGAAGGGGGTGGCCTTCCCAGAGACTGTATGACGTCTTCTTGGGAAGCAGTCCAAATCCCTGTTGTCTGTGTCCCCTGCGCCTGTCCTCCTCCAGGCTGCTGGAGGAGACCTGAGTATGGTCCCTGATCGTTTTTTGGCAGGGGGCAGGAAGCATGCTGATGTCTCCCAGCACTTAGCAGCATCCCTGGGAACCAAGCAGGAAAGAAGGAGTGGAGCCCAGACTTGTGGGAGACACTTTCATTTCATGCCTAAGCCACTACTCTGCTGCTCGGCCACATGGCTCCATTAAGTCCCCTTCTGGCTGTCTTCTTTCCATCAATCACCCCGACTCTGCAAGCAGCCCAGACACCGGATCTGAGTTATAAATAAGACAATCAATCAGTGATGCTATTAGATAAACAGAGTGGCAGAAGCCAAATTAATGCTTGGCTTTTTCTTGAAAGGGAGGAAAAAAAGAGTCAATTGCTTATTAGAGGACCCTGGTGTGGTCTGGTCTCCCTGATGCAGCTGAGCCGGGTGGGCTGTGCTTAGCTGCTGTGTCTGTGTGCAGGGAGGTTTGGGGCAGGCTAGAGGTGAGCAGGGGGGTTGCAGCACTGGGGCAGTGATGGGGAACTGAGAAAGCAATGGTGGGAGCTGCCCATCTTGGGGGTGAAGAGGGTTTAGGGCTGATCTGGTGGGAAGGGAGGGCATGAGGCTGCAGGTGGAGGTGTCTGGGGACCAGGGATACCGTGCCAGGACAGCGGCTGAATGAGTCAGGGTGGGCATGAGGAAGAGGAGATTCACTGCTTGGAGGCTCTTCAAAAAACAGACGGCCTCTTCTGGAAATGCATCAAGTTCTTATCTGGAGGCACCAAGGAATATGATGGTCCAAGACTGTAATTTGTGGCCTGCTGTGACCATCTGTCACCTCTGTTTGCTACAAACCTCTGCCCTACAGCATTGTGGGGATGGCCAGGGCTGTTTCTATGCCCAGGCTCCCCACCGGCAGCTCTGTCTGCTTCTCTGTGTGGTGGTGGCTGAATCACTCAGAGCTACAAAGGGCAGATAGGAGCATTTCCTCATGGGGGGACCTTGGTGCCTGGGCCATCCCTCCCGCAACTGGGGAAGAAAGCCCTGGGAGGAAGGTTATAACCTGACAAGGACATCCAGTGCGACATCTCTGTACAGAAGACATAGGCTTTCTCTGAATCAATACCCTGTGGTTAGGAGTGGGCTGTTGTATTTTGCTGGACTTGACACCATTGCAGGTTGAGGACTGGGGGAGTCTGGGCTCCTCCAAGTCAAGCCGACTCTGTTTACTTCCTCACCCCTCACAGGTGCTGCTCTTCACACTTTCAACCTGGGGATCACCTTTCCACTGGCTCCTGCTGCTTTCACCTCTACTTCCCATCTCTCCTTCTAGTCGTTATGAAGGAGTACATTTGCTCCTTGAGGACCAGGTCTACCCTTGTGGAATTAACCAGCAGCTCTCCTCTGCCAGCTGGCTCAACAGATCCCACCTGGCATTTCCACCTGGCTCAGCAAGGTCTTATTCCTGGGTGTAGCTGGCAGCTCTTCATTCCCTGCTCTCACCAATTACTGTAATGCTCTGCCAGAGGTAAAACACAGCACGGTGTCCACTGCTCCTCCTTTATCTACCAAAGCATATTGCCTCATCAAAGGCTACACGACTCATCTCTGTCAGCCTAATTTGTGATAAATAAGCTGCTTTTGATCCTCTGGGAGTTCCAGACTCCTGGGAGGCTAATGTGGGAGCAGGTAGATTCTCTGACTGTTGGGTCAGGGAGGATGAGGTCTCTGTTGGCACCCACCTCAAGGAAGGATGCAGATGGTGCAGTGATTCAGTCCCAGTCCCCTTGCTCAAGCAAGGGGGACTTCTGCCTCCTACGAGGCCTCACATCCAGGAAATAGCTCCTGCTTTCCACTTGCCCTTCTGATCCCTCTTGCAGAGCTTGGGGAGCTCCATGGAAGGCTGCTCTCACATCAGCAACAGCCGAAAATAACACCTAAGGTGGGATTTAGTGCCACATATGTGCTGGGAAGATGCAGGGACCCACTGCACCCGGGTGATGTATTGGATTTCAGGTTATGTGATGCACAGGTCTCTCTGAGCACTGTAATTCCCTCTTTCTTCCTGTATGGATTTATACAGCTAAGTGGATGGATTTTCTGCTTGGCAGGGATGCTCCCCTGGGACCTTCCCCAATTTGAAACATCTCTGCACATCTGTACATAATATTCCTGGGGCACTTAACGAGTGGGCTTTTACGACACCCCTTGTTTTATGGACTGCCGCTTAACGCGACCAGGCACCACAGAGGGGCTGATGAACCTCATCCCAGAGCCAGCAGCAAGCTCTGCACTAGCTCCAGGTGCTGGAGGGTGCCCGGTGCTGTGTATGAAAGCCACTGCTCTTGGATGGCTTCTCCTGTAGCTGCCCTGGGCCGTGGCAGCACTGCTCCCTTGGCTCCTGAAACAGCTTGAGGGGGGCAGGTTTCCTCGGCTTAATAACCTGAGACAGCATGCCTCCAGACCAGGCATGGAGATCTGCATGGAGATGAGGGCAATCTGTCTGTCTGGGATGCTTCCCCCAGGCAAGGGCTGGGACTGACATTTTCATCTCTGCTAAGAGCTGTCCCTTCCCCCTGCCCCAAAGAGCCATCTGCTATGGTAGATTACCCCAGCTTTTAGCACTGTGAATCCATAATTAGTGCATAATTAATTACCAGATGTTTTTAACACTAATGAAACATTAATAAATGACGGAGGCATGTTGTCTGGTAATGGAACATTAACCAGTGAACCAAGCCAGCACGTGGGGCAGTGCTGCCGCCAGCATGGCCGAGCCAGAGACAGGGCTGCATTGGACCAAGCTCTTCCCTAATAAAGTCCCAGCACTGTTACAATCATAGTAAGTGCCTGGTGGGATCTAGTGACCAGCTTGGTACTCACTTCAGGCTTTGCAGGGCCAAGACGGTGGGTCCTTCACCTTCATCCTTCCTTCCTTCCTTCCTTCCTTCCTTCCTTCCTTCCTTCCACCAGTTTACCCATCCATCCACCCCATGCATGCATCCATCCATCCATCCATCCATCCATCCATCCATCCATCCATCCATTCACACACTCATCTCCCTGCTGGAGAGACTCTGCTGGGGCACTGGACAGGTAATTTGCTAAAAAATGGAGCTTTTTTCCTCCTGGGTTGAAGTGCAGCCTGATGGCTCTCTGCTTCTGGTGGTGCTGACAAGCAAGGCACATGGGGAGAGGACAGACTCCAACAATGTGCTTTGCTGTATGCATTGCCCCCACTCTGGGTACCTGTGAGCCCTGCCCTGATGGACGTTTAATTCAGAGCATCTGGGACAGTGACATTTTCCTAATGTGTAATTATTTATCAGGCAAGGAAAGTGCATTAATTGTGACTACGTGCCACCTCTAAGCCTCCAGGCTGCAGTGGGGCACAGGCAGGTCTCCATCCTCCTGCCTGCCCAAGAGGTGTCAGGATGCAGCCAGAGCTTTGGAACACACAGGATACTGAAGGGCCTGTGAACAAGGAGATGTGGCACCTCTCCATCACAGCACAGGTGGCACACAGGGTGGTGACAACTATCCTCTTTCCATCACCAGGGGTTTCCAGGGTGAGTAGTCCCCTGTACCTTCTCAGACTGTCCTGAAGGCCAGTTTTTGGGTCTCACTCCCCCCTGGGAAGATAATGCTATGGTCTCAAGCCCCAGGGCAGGCTCCAGGTTGTCTGTGTCCCCCTCATTGCTGTCCCTTCATCCTCTCCATCTCAGCTAGCACCACACATGGAAACAGACAATCGAAACAACCCGCTCCAGACAGGGAGGAAATAACACACAGAGCCTCCAGTCATCATGAAATGAACATTTAATGAAGACAGTCTCTCCTGGTGCATGTGTGTGTGTGTGTGTGCGTGTGTGTGTGCGCATTGTCTCTGTGTGAGCTTAGTTTTATCCCCTCTATTACTTTTTTTTTATTCTTTTTTTTTTTATATATATACATCTATAAAAAATTCAAATACAGCATGTCAACAGTGGGAATACTAGGACGTACGGTATTAAATACTGCGCTTGGGTCCAGGCAGGGGCAAGAGGAGGTGTCTTTACAAAACAGGACTTGGGGCAGGATGGGGAGGAGAGCAGAGCAGGCACAGGGACATCTGGGGACAGCAGGGGGCAGATCTGCAGGGCTCCAGCTCTAAAGGCAACAGCAGAGCTATTCTGCTTTTGTTGGAGAATGAGACAAAGACATCAATGGGGGTGATTCCCTGTATCCAACATGGTTAAAAGTTAGGGGGCAATGTTGGGATGGGGTTGGGGGTGGCAAAGGCTCCTGCAGTGTGCTGCAGAGGGGGAGATGGAGGGACAGCTCTCCCAGGTGCTCAGCAGGGGGCAGGAGGGTTTTATCGGTGTTTCATTTCCTTTTTTACCCATTAAAACCCTACCAGCCCGCTGCTCCCCATCACACTTGTGAAAGCCACCAGTTCTCTTCTCCATCGTCCCCTTGGAGGGGAGCAAGACCCCCCGACCTGTGCAGCACTCCAGCTTCGCCACACAGTCAAGAGCTCAGGGGAGCGAGTCCAGTCCTTGGGGGACTCCCTTTTGCCATAAGGGAGTACACAGCTTGGAGCATCGTTCCCCTCACCACCCCCCCATTTTCATATCCCCTTTTCTTGGTGCTCCGCCATGCAGGGCGGCGGGCACGTCTTTGGCGTGGGGGGGTTAGCTGTATGAGTGGAGCCCTCAGCTGTGGCACGGGGCCCAGGCTCGCTTCACTTTGCTGGGCAGAGGGGGACGGGGATGTGTCTCCTTGCTCCGGGCTGGGAGGGGATTTTGCGGCTCCCCAGGGGATGGCAGCAGCTCTGTCCTCCTCTGAAGTGATGGTGAGAAGCGTGATACGTCCTCAATGTGTGCAAAATCGAAGAGATAAGAGACTCAACCCGGGAGCGGGGTGGCGGGGCAGGGGCAGTGGTGGGCGATGGGAAGGCATCTGCACGGGGCTGTGATGGATGGACAGATGGAGATCTGCAAGCCGGGAGGAGAAGGGTCACGTTCCTGCTCTGAGCTTGGCTGTGCCCAGTCACCGATGGGACATGCCGAGGAGAATGTGATCTTTTTCCAAGGGAGAAATTCGGCTCTTCCCAGAACCCAGGTGCCCAAACACATCACTTCCACCTCCTCCTCCCATGACCGGACCCTGCCCATCCTCCCCTGGCTGCATGCCACCATCTCTGCTGATGCCACCACTAATGTCACACATGAGGGGTCACAGTCAGTGGGGAGCAAAGGACCCCACACCCACTGCGGGTTTCTCCTTGGGCACCTCCTTGGGCACTAAAGGATGGGTGGCACATTCTTCATCTCCCAAAAATGACACAGGTGGCTGTGCCAGGAGCCATCCCCCAGTCTTTGGGCAACTTGGGTACAATGAAAGGACATTTGAGTGGGTCAGCCATAATACCTCAGCCCTGGTCTGTAGAGGAACAGGGAACTTCTTGGCTCTCCCGACTGCCAGCTCTACTCTAAGTCAAACCAAGGACATTTCTGAGATGCATTTGTGAATTTTCTGATCTTGGACAATTTTTTTTCCCATCACTACACAGTGGCCTTAGATTTTCATGTGGTTTCTTTGCCTCTTAATAAATCAGCATTGGGAAGGGAGAAGGGCTGCTGAGAACAAGACATCAAAGACTGACCCCTTTGCCAGCTTTGCTTGAAAAGCCATTTTTGAGATCTCCACCAGAACATCCACTTGGAAAAGCAATCAGACTTGGTGCATTTACAAAAAACTGCAAGAAAAACCCAAATTACTTGTCCTCAATGTCCTCCACCCACAGCCCAGCTGGAATATCACTTTCCCAACCACACTAGAGCCCATAAGATCCCCATACTCCTGCACCCACGTCCCACCTCTTTCACCTCTGATTTGGGAGATACTCACTAAATAAAGAGGACACTATAGGCAGCCATGACCAGTCCAGCTGTCCAACACACTGCCACGGCCCCGCTGCCCACGACAGCTCCTTTGTCACAGATCTTGGTGGTTGGTGGTGCCATGAAAGAGGAGGTGCTAGCACTTGTTGTCTCTGCAAGGAGGGAGAGTGGATGGCAAGTGGAGCTGGGATGCCCTGGGATACATCCCACAGGGGCAGCCCTGCTCTCCTACAGGTGGGGATAGCACACCAACCCATCCCCAAATTGCCCTTCTCACTACTATGCCACACTAAGGCTGAGCTGGAGGGCTGGAATAATCCAAGGAATGGTGTCATCCATAAGACTTTCCCTGCTGTGACAGTGGACCTACTGCTTGGAGATGCTTACACAGTCAGGCAGAGCTGGGCATGCCTCTCATTCCCATCCTGTCCAGCCAGGCTACTCTGTTCACTAGCTCTGTGGGAATTTTATCTAAGTAGTCATGACGAGTGCTCAGCAGAGAGCATCCTTCACCCACAGAACATTCCAGATGTGGCTGTGGCTGCCGGGCTGGCTCACAGGGCTTTTCCTCCTTTGTACTGTACCAGGTGGGTTATCTGTCCATGCAGGGGGCTGCAGGATTGCAGGGAGGGCTTGGATGGGCAGTCAGACTGGGGCAGCTTCGTCCACATCCAGAGGGTCCCAATCTCAGCTGATTGCTGAGGGCCACAGGGGTCTGTCTCGATATCCTTCAGACTCCACTGAGGTGTCACAGTGGGGCTCACCCGCAGAGTTGGGGTGTCCCACACCAGCCCAGCCAGGCTGCACCAAACTGCGTGTACACAGACAAGTGTGCAAAGGACATATGTGTGAGGGACACGCATGTGCACAGGGAGCAGGCAGGCATCTTTGGAAGTGGTATTTGCATTTAACACAGTGGGTATAGAAGCAAAACCAAACCCCTGGCACCAGCACTGTTGCACAGTATGCCAGCACTCCTGGAGAGGCTTCATCCCCCTGGGAATGGAGGACTGCAAATCTCTTCTGCTGCCTGAACTTCCAGGTGCTCTACTGGGTGCTGTTCTAAAAGTGGGGGTGTCTCTGCACAGGAGTCAGGGGAACCAGTTCAGGGTGTGCTCCATCCCTTCTGGGAAACGGAGGGCTGATAACACCCATTTGGACACAGTCCCAGCTCCTTCCTAGAAACAGAGACTTGTTAACTTTGTGGCTTTTATTTTGAATTGGCATCACTCCGAGCCATTGTGAGGGGTTGGAGGTGTGGAGGGGATAGGACTGGAGAGGGGAGGGAGGGCTGGAGTGGGACAGCACTAAAAGGGAATAACAATACTACTAATTAAACTATGCCCAGCTTTGTTGTCCCACCCCAAGCATCCTGGTGAGGAGGATGCTGGACTCAGGTGCGCTGGTTCCTCAAGCTCTGGTTGCACCTGCTGACAGGGAACGTGTAGGGTGACAGGCTGCAGCAGCTCCCTGGGGGCTTGGGGGATATCCTTGTCTGGGGATAAAACTTGCACGAAGCCAGAGAGGAGGTCCCTCCATCAGAACTCCTGGGTCCCTCCTGGGTGCAGGCACAGCCTGTTTGTACTAGGAGGGGGCTCTCACCTGTGATCTGGGCCTCTGTGGTGAGATGCTTGGGCTCCTCTGTCCAGGGGGTGGCATGAACAGCCACGCTCCAGTCACTCCACGTGCCGATGTCGTTATCTTTGGCTGCCACCTGGATGATGTACTCCTTGCCAGCATAGGCGTCTGTGATGGTGTGTGATGTCCCATCCGACAGCTCAACCTGAGGGCAGCAGTGGGAGGGGAGGGTGGTGTAAGATGATCAACATGTTTACCTTGGCTAAAGGATGGTAACAAGACTTTTGGAGCACTTTGGGAAACAGTGGGACATTATGGACAGAGACGTGAGCCCAGGACAGGGATCCAAATGCAGCTAAACCAAAGGTCTAGAGACCTGGTCCTGCTCCCAGACTTGCAGTGCCGAAGTGGAGCAGCTTCCTCTAGAGGTCACCAGAAACTAGCAGATGTGTGTGCAGGCTTCCTCGGACATGTTAGGGTAGCTGGGAGTTGGATATTGCAGGCAGTGATGGGGTGTGCAACATGCTTTCAGGGCAACACTGCCAGTCCTGGGAGGAAGCTTTCCCACCAGCAACACCGCTGGCCACCGTGCTGCTGTGCTTGGTGGCATCCCACTGTCTTGGCTTGCCTCCCACTGGCTGGGCTCTTAGACAACAATCAAGTCGTGTCCAGCTGTCCTTCCTAGAAAACATTCCCTCTGTCCTGTTGTCACTGCTGCCTGGGCCACAGGAGGTCCTGCTCAGCCCGTCCTTCCTGCTGCAGAAATGCATCTCCATGGCACAGGCACCAATGAGCAAACACACCTGCCTGACAGAGGGGGAGGGCTCAGCAGTCAAGGGACCTTCCAGGGATGAAGCCAGACTTCACCTTGGAGTGCTGAGGGTATGGAGGGGACCAGAGCAGGACCATGCTCCAGAGGCTGCATGGGACATTGGCCTCGACTCCATCTCTGAGACTGAGGACCAACATGCTGCCACATTACCTCACTGTGCTGCCTGGGCATGGCATGGGGGGACACAGGGCACCTTGTCTGCCCTGTACCCTGCCCAGACACATTGACAATAAAAATGCTGGAGGGATAAGGCAGTGGGTGCAGGTCTGATCCAGCCCATCTGTGAGCACCAGTGGCCAGCCAGGGGCACAAGCTCAAGTGGAACCAGCATCACTTTGTGGGTGGGGGGAAACTTCATGGTGCAAGCCATGTGGAGTCCTCCACACCTTCCCAGCCACCCAGGAGAAGGTCAGGCACAGGATCCCACTGCCCCAGGGAGCACCAAGTGCTGAGTTTTATTAAGAACTCAGTTCAATTACAGGAGCAAGATGAAAACTTCTGCCTGGGACTTGAAACCCAAAGAAAGAAAAGTTGCACGGTTGGGGTGCCCAGTAGGTACCTGGGCCAATGAAGCTGTGGGATGAGACTGCCCTAGCACTGCGGTTTTACACACACAGGGATGGTGTGCACACCCGAGGTGTATGTGCACACCAGTGGCTGGTGTGGTCAATGTCATCACACCACTGCTCGCAGAGGCACCTGAAAAGCAGGAACCCACCCTGAGAAAGATCAAACCTTTTCCAGTCCCCACAGTGCAGCACATGCAACAAGGTGGCACAGATTTAATCCCTTGGGTATGCAAACTGCTGCCCTCCTCCTCCCCACCCTGGGCTTTTATAGTCACTCTGGGGGATCCCTTACCAGGCAGAGAGGCATTTTTGCTTTCTTGCACCAGGTGAGAGCCTTTTCTTTCCTATTCCCGCTTCCAGCGCTGCACCTATAGCCTTCTGCCCAGCAAATCAGGGCTCTTGGGCTCTGCACTCCCAGCTGCTCCTGCGGCCCAGCCCAGGCCCACAGAAGCCCCACACCTGGAGCACATCTGGAGGCAGGCCCAACTGGTCTCCCCCACAGCCAATGGGGAGCAAAGGGCCTCCTGCTCCTGGGGAAGCATGAAGTGCTACCAAACCTCAGCAGCATGGAGAAAGCCATGCATCCATCTCACTGCTGCAGATTTTGGGACTGGATGGGGGTCCTGCCTCTCTTCAGATCACTGATTTGGGACTGACACCCACATCTGACACTCCTGGTGCTGGTGGGATGCAAATGGGATGCACAAATGCTTGTGCCAAGCTGAGATGTGCCTAAGCACTAAACCACCATTAGACCAAGGCCAAGTCCATCCCTATCACCCAGGGGACACTTTCCCACTGTGACATGGGTCTCACCATCAGGTCTGACCTGTTAGCATGGGGGCAGTTACTCAGTATGCCTGCCAAGGGGATCTGAGATCACAGCCTGGCTGAAGAGAGCCTGACATGGAGGGCAGATGAACAGAGTGACCCTTGTAGGGCTCTATGCGGGGTCTTTCTGAGTTTCCAGCAAGCTGAAAAGGCTGAGAGACAACCCTGGGGTCACAGGTGCTGCTTCTTGACCAAAGTCAGCTCACAGGTCCCCAGCAGTCTATACCAGGGGAGAGGGTTGCTCCCATCCTGGGGCTAGACACACTCCATCCTGCAGGAAAATGATTTGGGACCATTTCACTTATGGGATAGGTGAAAACCAAAATCCTGCAAGGTCTGGGCAGAAGGGAGGATGGGGAAAAGATAAGGAGGATGCCAGTTCCTCCTGCAGCACAAGGCTGTACATCCTCCAACAGGCAGGGGGTCTTGCCTAAGACACATCCCACCAGCCTCACCAAGCTCCAGCCCTCCTCAGCCCAGGACCAAGGAGGCCCAAGCTGGATCAGGATCCTCAGACATGATGGCCTCTTGACAGCCACTGCTGCACCCAGCAAAGCTGAGGAGGCAAATTCTGTACCCTCTTCTCATAGGGACACACCTTCACAGCCCAGGCACCTAGGGATGGGTAGGCAGGACAGGTTGGGAATCACCTGGTCTGGTTGGCAGGGCATCTCCCTGAAGTCTTGTGGCCACGGTGAGGCTGTTTCTGGCACCCAGACCTTGGGATTCATGCTTCTGCCAGCAGCTCTAGTCACTGCCTGCAGCCGTGCTGCTTATGGGCACAGTGGGGTGGAATGCCTGTGCAGCACCGTGCCTGCCACACAGTGGGGACCCACCTGGATGGGGTTGGCCCAGAAAAGTTTGGTGCCATCCACCAATGTGGGTGACAATGCTAAGGTGGTCAAGTTAAATTAATTCCTAATGACAACAAAATTAAATGAAACCTCACTGGGTGTGCTGCCAGCTCCCTGCAGACCTGGCTTGCTCTGTGCTAGGCAAGGGGTGGCTTGGAATAAGAGAATGAAAACAGGCCTCTGAAAGATGCTGGGCTTATCCACCTGGTGTGTGGTTCTCTCCAGGACATTCAGTAACCTCTGAGCCCCCCTCGGCTCCTCACTGAGACCTGCAGCAAGGAGGCTGCAGGCAGACCAGCCCCACTGAGGTCCTACTGACCTGGCCAGGCTGCTTTTCCATCAGGAACATTTTCTCCATCCCAAAGAGCCCTGCCAGTTGAGTGCTTCCCCTTGGGAGCAATTCCTGCCTCTCCCCACTCAGAACCAACCTGCAGATAAGTGTTTGCAGATGGGATGTCACAGGCACAACGAGGTCAAGTCTGTGCCTTGCCTGGGGAGGGGGAATGTACCCCCAGGACCCAGGCTAGAGGACCTTCCTTGTAGGACCTGGGAGGAAGCTACCCTAAGCTCAGCTTTATGTAGCAGATAAAAAGAGAAGGCACAGGCAACATCATCCATCTCTCCTCACATATATGACCTCTGGGTGCAGAACATCTGAGCTGGGCAGCCAGGGACACATCCAGTGTTTGCCACAGTGGGTAAGAAAGCCCATGGCTCAACACAGCAGTGCCATAGCAGGTGGAAAAGCGCATGAGAACTGGGTTGGACTGGATACAGACAGGGAGAGACAGCAGAGAAGACACACTGGGTAGGCTATGGGGGGACGGATGGACACACAGCATCAAAGGCAGAGGGAGAAATTCCTTAATCCGCATCCCAGCCACACAGAGACAAAAGTTAGAGGAAGGCTGTGCATGGTAATTTTTTTTGGACGGGGTGGGGGGTTCTGCTTGTTGCTGCCTGCCTTTGTGCACCTGCCAAAAGTCACTCTGACTGGCTGTGAAGTGCCACCCAGATTAATGAGGGATCAGTAGCCAGTGCAATGCNGAAAGAAAGAGAGAGAGAGAGAAGAGACAGAGGAGGGAGAAATGAAAAAAAGCCCTTGAACACAGTAACTCAGACAACAGCTTGGTGAGGACAGTGTGGGCTGGGATCCCATTCTGTGCTGTGGTCACATACCCCAGTCAGCCTCTTGGGAAAGATTATGGAGCTGCTGAGTGCCCAGCACCCACCCACAGTCTCACACTAAGACGAGCCCAGGGGCTGGTGCCACACTGACAGGATGGGGACAGTCATCCAGTGCAGCTTGAGGGAAGGACTGCCCCACACTCAGCTTTCCCCCTGTCCATGCTGGTCTCCCCATCACATGTGCTGGAGGCCTGGGGGCATCTACACAAGCCACTCACACTCCAACAGGGAACATATATGTATGCCCTCATTCCAGTCCCTGCCTGCAGACTGGTGATGCTGCCTTTCACTGCTTGGCACAGCAGTAGTTAAGGAAGCCATTGCCCCTTTCAAGATCCCCCCACCCTACTCCACTGCTCCCAGCCCACCCTGCTGTGGTGCCCTGGCAGTAAAAAACGTCACTGTGCTCTGTTCCCACCCGGGCTCTGCACCTGGTCCAGTGTGACCAGGTAGCAATTACTTGTGAGCAGGGTGATGCACAGGCAGGTCAGGAGCCCAGATGGGCTTTGGCAGGGAATGGGCAGAGAGGGAAGAAAACCCCAACCCTCCCTGCCCTGGCAGATGGGCTGGGGGCTGCTGTGTGTTGAAAGGAGGTGGAGAAAGAGAAGGAGGGATCAGATGCCTCCTTCTCTGCATCCCACATGAAAATGTTTGCTGACTCTCCTGTGGCAACATTGGCTCTGCTTTCCATTCCTTGACACCTCCTGCTTTCCAGCACAGCTCCTAGTGCAGGAAGGGGGTGCTCTGCTGGCGTTATAAAGATGGGGGCTGGCACCCCTCAGTCCCATAGCAGGGATGCACCACCTCTGTGCATGCCAGGACAGAGACCATGCACCTGTTCCAGGTGTTGTGTCAAGCCTGGATAAGTGTGCCTTCCCCAAAACAAAAGGAACACCCTGGCTGTTGCAGGATGAAGCTGATAAGCTCACACAGCCTGTGCTACCCACAGCACATATGGAAGACGGAAGGAAACCCCTCATAAGAGCACAGCCGTGTGTTCCATGCATCTGGCATCCTTGCAGCCTCCTCCTCCTCTGGATGCTCCCCACGTTGTCCTGGATGATAGGGGAAATGGGAACTGGGATAGGGATGGGACACCCCAGTGGGGTCAGTTTCCCAGCCACTTTTCCCCACAATAAGCAGCCAGATCCTGCTACCTGGCTGCAATGAGCTTTGCAGGGACTCGGCTACACAAGCAACTGCTGCTTCTGGTGTCTTCAGCCCTTGTGAGTGCAGGGGGATCCTGGCAGGCTCCCATCTGCCCTGGGGAACAACCTAAACCAAAACCAGGAGTAATCCCCAAGCAAACTGCTCCACCACTGCGGACTGCAGGAGGGTCACTGCAAACAGCCACAGCAGCCTGCAAAAAGACATCACCATGAGGGAAAGAAATGTTTTGCTTTTTCCCTTTCTAAGCCATGTCTGGAAAGCAAACACGTCTGACATTCATTAACAACAAAGGAGCCCCTGAATACCTCCTCCCTCTGCAGTGCCACAGGAATCAGCTGGGCTAACCACAGACAAAACTTTCTACCTGGACTCCGGAATAATTAAAAGGTTGGGAAAAGTGAATGATCCCCTCTAATTATCTGCCAGCCACATAGTGGAGGAGCTGAGCAAGGTCTGAGCTGTGCTCCCTGCTGTCACCCCCTCCCGAAAAGGCTGCTGTGGTGCTGCTGCATATAGCTCAGCCATGCTGCGGGTCTGGGGGCACAGGGTATGGCAGGGCTCCCCTGCAGCCAGGGCTGTGCCACACCATGCAGCCGAACAGATCCCTTCCAGCTCAAAATAAAGAGCACCTCTGAAAGGCTGTAACCCCGCTAATAACAAGACTCTTTCTCCAGATGTGCTGGCCCCTCCTGCCAGGTGACAACTGCCAGAGCTCACTTTTGCTTGCGGCTGCTGGGAAGATGGGATCTGGGATGCTGAGGGTGCTCTGCACCAGCCCTAACCCTGCCTAGTGCTTGTATATGCTGCCTGCAGACACATTTACCATGCTGGCACAGTGGGATGGGGGTGAGAGCAGCCTGTGCATGGGCATGGCAGGGCACCAGCACCTCCTCGGCGTGGTCTGCATGTGAGCAGGGAAAGCAAGGCTTGCTAACACCTTCCTACCTGCCTGCAGCTGTGTGCACATGCAGGTGAGCACAGGCACAGGGCGTATGCATGAGCACTCTGCTGCTCAGTGGCACCTTTACAGCTGGCAGGTGCTCAGAACTTTTAGGTCACTAGCAGTTTTCAAGGGTCCTAAAAGCACCCAGACAACACCAGCCAAGGGTCCTGAGCCTGGCTGTGTCCCCGAAGCTGGCAGTAGTGCACGGAAAAAGTGATTTCTAGGCATTTCCCACCTCCATCCTCCTCTGAGACATCCTCTGCTCCAGCCCTGCCTGCCCCACACTAAGCTGCGAGCAACACTATTACAGCCTCAACATTTTGCTCCCACCTATTATTTTTTTTTCTCTTCTTTTTTAATCACTGACTTTGCAGCCAGGAGGGGAAGGGAGAGAAATGCTGCAATAAAAGCTGCCAGGCGTGAAGCTGTAACCCAGCTCGCTCAGGGTGACCTCCCTGCCAAGGTTGCCTTGTGAAGAGGGGGAGCAGTGGCGAAGCAGCAGAGGCACGGGGGCTGCAAATGGGCACAAAGCAGTGCACCCGCCGCAAAGTGACATTGCCACCCTGACAGCAGGGATGCTGCTGTGGCAGGCAGTGGCACGAACTGCCTCCCTCCCCAGCTCTCTCCATCCCTCTTCCCTTGCCCATCACAGGCAGGACGCACATTAGCTCACACTTTCAGGTTATTTCAGGCTGCTCCAAGGCAGGAACTTGCAGAGACAGCCTGTGAGATTCACATGTTTGACCAAAAAGTGCTGCATTGCCTTGGCAGGTGAGCCTGAGCCCACCCTGGTGGCCACGTCTGATGCTGGGTGAGGGAGACCAGTCCAGGGGACAATGCCATCCTCACACCAACAAACTTAACACTATTAACACTTTGGCAGTACTCACAAATTTCCCATTCCTGTCCCCAAATCCCCATCATTTGCCCAGATCAGAGCAGGCACACAATGGGTTTTTTTACCCCCATCTCTTAAAATCCTGTGAAGGTGGGAGTACCTCTGCTTGCTTTACCAAAGAAGGATGTTTCCAGCCTTTGTAAATGCTCACAAACGTGGCTCTAATGCTTCAAAAACAGAAGAGGAAGGAGAGAACCCAACCACATTATTAGCTTTAAATATCTCATGACCTTTTACTGCAAATCTCAAGATCTGAGGCGCAGCCCGCCTCACGGTTCGTTAACATTTCATGTTGTCAGCACGGCCAATGGGTTCAATTAGACTTTGAGACGGCATCTGCAAATTGCTGGCAACCCATGGAAGGAAATCCTCCCTCAGTCTGGCCACCAGCTCTAACTCTGCATAAGAAATACCTTCTTGAGCCTTGCCACATTCCCGGGACGAGCATCGAGCCGTTCAGTGCTCAGCCCATGTGATCTCCCTCCAAAAGTTGTGAAAAGAGGAGATCCTGCTCCGGAAAAATGCTACAGGACGGGAGCAAATTGGGTGCAAGACCTGCCCTGGGCTCCCCAAAGATGCTCAGAATGGTGTCTGGCCACCCGCCTGCATCTAGGGGTGAATGTGCAGATGTGCTTGCGGGGAGATCACAAGTGTGAGTGCGGCGATCGCTGCTGTTGTGAGTTAACTGAAAGAGCCTGTAAAACCAGAAACAGGCTATTAGCAATCCATTAGGAAAGAGTATCCAGTTCCAGCCTAGGTAAGCCATTAGAGGAACATCTGAGAGCATTAGGAGAGCTCGCTTGGGGCCAGGATGGGGCTATAAAACAGAAGAGGAAACCACGCTAATCTGGCTTGAATTACAATCTTAAAAGCAGGAGAAAAATAAAGGATACCCTAAACATTTAATGTTTTATATTTAGGAGACAGAAGGGGAGATTCTGCCAAAAGGAGAGAATAAAAAACCTGTTTAGGCTACAAATATCCATCTCTCTTCTGGCAGCAGAGAAACCACCAGCCTCTCTTCCAGAAAAGGAGGAGTGTGACTTTAAAAGTGACTTGACTTTCAGAGTGAGCTTGGTGCTGGTGTCTTTGGCAACATGATGTGACATGGCTGCATCCCCAGCACCCACAAAATGCCTGTGCCCAGTTCAAGGGAGCTGCTGTGAGGTAGCACGATTGGGCACATGCTTCACTGCACACACATGTGAAAACTCATCATCATCACCTCTCCATGATAATAATTCCCAGAGCACACCACGATAATTCCCAGAGCAAGCTGCAACACAAGAGCTGCTAAATGGCCTGAGCGAAAAGGTGCTGCTGAGCAGGGGCAAGGGAGTTCAAATGGTACACTGTGACTCAAACCCAATTTGTGAAACGCTGGGAAGGGAACATGGGTATCCCCCCATCTCTGGGTGAGCCCCAGAGATTGCGTGATGGGGTGGGATGCTTGGGCCAAGTATCACCTGACTTTCTCTGGTGGGGGAAATTGCATTTATGGCTCAGTCGCTCAGTAGCATTCTCGATAAGATCTGCCATGGACGGCTTCATCTTCTGGTGCCAAGCCCTGGCATTATTAAAATCCTGAAAGGAAGAGCCTGGAAGAAAGCAGACGCTGATTGAATCAGGCCCTATGGTATTCGACAGCTCGACATCCATCTGATCCTATTAGTGCTCATTCGGTCCTGCCTGCTGAGGTGCTGTGCATAAATCAGACCCTGCAAAGATAACAGGAGGTGGAGAGGTGAAAGGGGAGCTACTTCTTCTGCCAAGAAACACCACATGTGATCAGGGTCTGTATGGATATTTCTGTCTCTGGGGAGCCTCCTGTGCTTCTTTGTGGGTTTGCACCTGCAGGGGCACTGGGCTTCCCACAGGGCTGCCAAGGAGATGCTTAAAACCCACGGCTGGTGCAGAAGTGCCTTGTCATGAGGAGGCAGGAACAGGGCTCAGCCTGGGGACCTTGGGCACACAGGGATGTGCTAGAACAGGAGGTTCCCCAGCTCATCCTGACTGCTGGCAGGGACTTCTCTCTGTATTGAGCTCCTAAGCTGTCTCATGTGTCAGCGTGCAGGTTGTGTGGGCATAAAAAGCAAGGGGTTTTTTCCATGCCAAAAGCCAGTGGGGCAGCAAGAGCCAAGATGGGGCAGCGTCTGGCAGGAGGTCTACTACTCTGCCAGAACTAAGACACCCCCATGCAGGCATGGCATGTGTGACCACCTCATCCTTTCTCAGGGCATTTGTCCCTTTGAGGTGAGACCCAACACCACCACCACAGGACTATCTGGGTGGCTGAGCTAGGCTTGGCCCCACCAAACCATGTCCTTCCCTTTTCCATCTGGATTTGGGGGAACAGGGACACCTCCTAAGATGACAGCAAGAAATCAGTCAAGCAAAGAATGCAGTGTTGCTTGGGGATGCTCCTGGCATGCTCCCAGCATGCTGACATTGGTGGCGTTCATTTTTGGGTGCAAATGCCTGCTTTTGCAAGGTGCCTGGTTTGGCTAAGCATGCTGAATGTGCCAAGGGGGTCCGGGGTCAGAACAGCTCCAGCTGCTGCAGCGCTGCCATTCCCTGGGGTTTGGGAACTGATTGAATTAGGCTTCGCAAATAATTCATCTGATGAATAGTGGCAGTTTTCCTCAAATCATCCACAAATCAGATTTTTCATTACCCAGCCAGCGGGGCAGAGAGTCAGAAAACAAGGCTGGTACCTCACTTGCTGAATGCTTGCGCTTGTTCACTGAGCAAAGTATTTCTCAAACACTCTTCTCCATCCCTCAGTGATAAGGAACATGTCTCTTGCAAGGGTATTATGATTAAAAGGAGTACCCAGGATGGCTACACCTTCCTGAAATGCTGGGAGATGCATCCTTGCATCTACCATGAGAGATGGTACTTCGAGCTCTCTCTGCACCTCAGGATATCTTTATATATGAGAAATCAAGTTTTTACTGCCCAAGAACTGCCTTTTCCAACATGGGTGGCTCTGCCACCAGTGTTGCAAACACCTCCATGTAGTTCCCACCATTGCTGCCTGCCTGAGAGCACTGATGGACAGGACACACCAACCCCTCAAGGCTCTGTAGTGAGGGGACTGGCACAGCTTGACCCCTCAAATATGTTACCCAATACCCAGTGATGGAGGGACTGACCACCCTGAGGGTTCTGAGGTGAGAGCGTATCTCATGGGCTATCCCAACATGGGTGCAAACCAGGGTCCTTGGCTGGATCAGGCTGTGGCAGGGTAAAACCATCATCTTTTCCCAGTCATTTCACACCTAGAAAAAACTGAGGTTGTGTTTGGCAATCGCCATTAAATCTTCCCCTTTTTGCACAGCTTCTGCAGTTTGAGCATTTCTCCCCCAAGTGAAAAAAAAAAAGGTACCTAGAGAAAACTAATGGCCAAATTCAACTCCTGCCTTCTTACCCATTGGAATGTTCTGCAGATGGTCTCCCACGCCCAGGTGGGGAGCAAAGGGGAAAGAGACAATCAAGGAAACCCTTTGATTTTCAAAAGCCATCAGCAAACGCTGCAATCTGAAACACAACCTGAGGCGCTGCTTCATGAAAAAACCCAACCAACGCAAAAAGAAGTCAATGAGACAACAACACCTGGCAGAGATATGACCAAAGCCTCCCATCCCTTTTCCCACAGGTTTCTCTCTCTGGGAAGAGCTGGCTGGAAGAAAATCTTGCTTGGCTCCTTAACACAGGTGATATCCCTAGAGACTGAGTACTGCTTCCTATTTGTCTTTTATGTTTTTTGCAAATGCTTTATCAAGCAAAGAACCTAACTGGCTTTCAACTGGCCCAGCTTGGCACAGAGGGGATGCTGGATGAGCCATACCAGCATAGCAGCACCTCTCCTTGAGCAGCAGATTGCTTTCCTACACAAGTCAAGCTTACAAGCAGCGCACAGAAGTAAAAAAAAAAAGCCTGTTCGTTATCTTCCTGCAGTAACAAATGAAATCTGTCCTCCGGGCTGCCATGGATTTCACCAACTGTTTTTTTAAAAAGAAACAAGAAATAAAAGTAAAAAAATACGATAACATCGCAGCAATCGCTCCGTGACTGTGCTCTGAGTTACGGCGAGCAGTATTTTATCTCCAGTTCAAAATCTAAATGTGGCAGAGGCGCATTTAAATGTGGTGACATTTATACTTTAAATGCCTTTTACATCTCATTGGCAATTTTTATATAGCACATATGTATGGAAAGTAGATAGGAGCTGTGGATAAAAATGTGGAGCAGGGACAGCCTGCAGAGTCATTTGTAGGCAGAGTGTGAGCTAAAAGAAAGATGGAGAGGAAAAGAAAAGGGACAAGAGAGGTTGCCTGTGCAGTAATTATATTTTTTTTTTGTCCCTGAACTGTTGTTCACAGTGCAACTTGTTCCCAGTGCAACTTGTTCCCAGTCACCAGCTGCCCCCAATTCCTCCCATCCCAGTCAGTGCAGCATCACTTACGTGTTGCCACTGGTCCAGGATGAGAGGCCGATACCTCAGGAAGAACTTGAGTGGGAAGGACTCGGGGTCAGGCCAGGAAGAGGGGTTTTGCCATGACACCTCCAATCTCCGAGGGTTATTGGGTACTGGTTTGGCCACCACACTCTCTGGAGGGTCTGGCTTTACTGGAAGAGAGGAAAAGAGGATGGTTGGTAAAGCTTTGAATGTGGAATCCTTCCTTTATACCCCTTGGCACAGCTGGCTGGACGTTGCATCATGTGCTTTCTAAGAACAGCAGCCAACATGCAGAACATACTTTTTCCAAACTAATTAGATGCAAATACCTTTTCTTGTCTGAGTCAGTGATACGAAGGTTCTGGCTCAAAGCACCACCATTAAGAAGGTGCTAGTGCTGGCAGAAACAACCTGTCCAGGGCAGAGAGCATTCCTCCTAGACAGGGCTAACTGGGTCAGGGTGATAAGTCCACCAAGCCCAAATCCTGCATTTTCCTCTCACCTGCTGATTTCTGGGAGTCTGACCCACATTCAAATCCCCTTACTGTGCAGTAATGTGGCAGAGTTTAGCCCTTCGATTCAGGGCTGGGGTTTGGGGGATTCAAAGCATTGGCAGATCCTGTTTGCTAAGGGGGAAAGCTTGCTGTGGTCACCTTCCATCCCAGGTCTCTCTCTTTCTGCCCTGATCTGCTTTTGGGACATGGGGATATTTTCTCGCTACCTGACATGTATTCCAAGTGAATATTAATTGGCTGTGAGCTATGCAACATGCTTTGATGTTGCAGTTACTTTCAGAGTGCCGGAAGCACATCACAGACAGGCTGTGATGAACGTTGCTGCCTGTTGCAGAGCAACCCTCGCTCCTTGCCAAGGGTTTGATCAATGCCTGACAGCTTGAATTCCCAATTGCAATAGCAAAGCTAAAAGAATTTGTGCACACCCATGCTTCTCCTTTGCTCATAGCCAGGGAGGACTTGGACACAGGGATCTGGGCATGCATCTGTGCCAAAGGTGGAAAAGGGCTCTCTGTGCACTCTAAGAATAGCAAGGCACGTGAGTTCTCATGTCCTGGGAAGGCCCTTAATGCTGCTTTGAAGTCCACATGCTGGTGAATAGATTCGTCTTGGCCTGAGAATCTCTGGATTGGAGAATGGTCCCCTAGCTCTGATCACCTTGAGAAGCAGCCTGTGAATGCCAGCATCAAACGCTAGCAAGAAGGAGGAATGTTGGGGCTCCAGGGATCCCCTCTGCCTGGCAGAGCTCCTGCTCTGCTCTCAGAGGTCTTCTGCATGCTGACCCCAGGGTTCAGCTGCTGTGGGTGAGAGGTGATGTCCACACAGGGGCTTTGCCTGCCCTGAGAGAGGAAGGAGGTGGTGAGTGAGCTGCTCCATCACTAGCCTCTCTGCCTGCTGGCTGAAGCCCTGCCCTGTGTGTGAAGGGCATCTCTCCCTCTGCTCAAATGGGACCACACGCTGATGTGGGGCCACTCTGCTGCATGTGGAGTCATGTCTGTGCTTCTCACTGCCATCCTGCTTCAGAATGATGGTGTTATCACAGCAACTGTCCCCAGGAAGACACCTTCCCTGCACCACCACTTGCTCCTCTTATGAGAAACCAGCCTGTGATGCTTTCCAACACACTTTCTTGGCCATGGGTGAGGTAGAGGGGGGCTGCTGAAATAAAGCCACAGCCCAGCTATCTTGGTGGGACCTGTCTCCCCCAAGACATAGCCCACCACCACCTTCCTCTTCCCAGCCCTCTTGCTCAGCACCCTGGCACACACCCTCCTGCAGTTCTTTTTTTGCCATTATCCTCACCACCACCCTGACAGCCTCTCCTGCCTCCAATCACCTTCCCTCCATTCCAACCAGTGAAAGGAGGGCTGGACATTCCTCCACTCCCATGGTACCTGGTGCCCAGCGGAAGCTCCCAGAGGCTCAAGGAGTGGCTGGTAAGTGAGCACCCATAGGCCTGACCACAGGTGTCTTGTGCCACCTCCCAGCTCCCACTGACTCCTCTCTGTGGCAGGACAGGACACAATCTTCCATTTACAGCTTTATCCTCAGCAGGAAGACTTGCTGGGGCTGTGCTATGCTGTGCTACTCCAGATGGCTCTCCAATTCCTTTGCTTGCTTTGAATCCCAGGGCTTGGGCTGGACATCAGCTTCCATTGCCAGGGACTTGGAGTCCAAACGCATATGGAAAAGTATAAATCCAGCACTGGCTCAGTAGGCTTCGTTTGCAAACAAAAGTCTGTTTGGTTGAATGAATGCAGATGACTGTGAACTGCAGCTCTGCAGTGAGGAAGTACAAAGGAAAGTGCAGGGCTAGGGATGGACATAATGGATATTCCCCAGGGTAATGCAGAGACCCTGGCCCTGGTTTTTAGTATGCCAGGCTGGAGGGATGCTTAAATTCAGTTGTGTTGGGCAAGGCAAATGTGCTTGGGCAGCAATGAGAAAGGCTACTGTGATGGTTGGAGTAAGGGAGAAAAAAGAGTGCCCTGGTGCTGAGGTGTGACTCATCTGCCCGTTTTGCAGGGATGTGACCTATAGCCTGGTTCCTGTGGGTTGGAGACTGTCCCTGGTGCACAGAGGGATGCTGCCCTGGCTCCAAGAGAGTGTTCCTGGCTGCGACAAGCCTTCAAATGGCACTGTAGGTTAATCGGAAAACTAGCAGTCCCTGCTACCTCCCCATGTGTCCCTCCATTTGTGGGACTCCTGTCCAGGCTAGAGAGGACAACAACACCAGTCTGCCCAAAAGCACAAAGACAAATCAGTTCCTGTCACATCCCTCCAAGGCAATGGGGACACAACAGCCAAGAGAGGCAACTGCATCTCTGGCAGCATGTCCAGAATGGACAGACCTCTGTCTCTTCGGACAGACCTCATTACACTGTGTTCATCACAGGAAACAGCTGGACTGGTCCCACAGGGGCCAGTTGAAGAGCAAGGGAAATGGGCTATGTCCAGCTCCCAGATTTCTATGTGATCTTGAAGGAGTCCTTTATCCCCCACAGCCTCCTGGGTCCCTGCTCTGCAGACAGGGACATGCACTGCTCCTTCCCCAGCCTTTGTCTGCCTTCATTCAGCCTGCACATGGTGAGGCAGGGTCTGTCTGGCTGTACATCAGCCAGGATAATAGAGCCCTGTCCTCACTGAGGGCCTGCAGGCAGTAACCTAATAAAAGCAGTAATAGTAATAATAATAATGGATGATGGGCATTAGGCTGAGTACTGGTTAAGCGGCTATAAAACCAGATGTAATATTATCCTGCAGAGCTAAGGGAGCATCATCAGACATTCCTGGGAAGGGGACTTGGCCAGGAGGCTACTCACAGCTCTACTCGCTTGGATTTTGGCTGCTGTGTCCAAGTGAGGGCTTGGAGTGCAAGAAGAGCATCTTCTCCTTAAGGCACTGCATGCTCATGCTTAACTGCGAGTCTTTATCTATCCATCGCCCCTGGCTGTTGTCAGACGTGTCTCAAAATGAACCTGGCAGTTCAGAAAGGCAGCCGAGACCCTGTGGCAGAGAGTGGCCCTTCACCCATCCCGTCTCTCCAACAAGCACTAAAATGGATCCCTTGCGGCCATTAAATATCCCCTGGCATTTTCCATGAGCAGAGGGATATTAAACTCCATGTCTTAGCCAAATGTCAGTCTAGGTAATTTAATTCTGCCTCCCTAAGTAGTATGAATTGAACTGACCTTCTGCTTAGGCAACTGTATACCCGTGTTCAAAGGCTGCAAATTTCATACAGACATGGGCACGTTTTTTCCCGTGCAGCCTCTCTGAGATGCTCTGCATCTTCATCGCCCCAGAGCTGGAGCTGGGATGATCAAATGATCACACAAGGTCACACAAGGAATAGGCAGCAGATTTGGGGAAGGCATCCATGCCTGCAAGGTCCTGTCCAAGGCTGACCTCCTCCTTTTAATGCTGTGCATCTTCTGGTATTTTCTTCCAGGATCACATGGGGAGAAAGGTGCTGAGGTGGGACGCTGGTGTTACTGTGTGGTGATGGTGTCCTGGCTTTCCTGGGGAATGCAAAAAACAGCTACCTGGTTTTGAGGCTGTAACACAAGTGAGGAAGGTTGGCTTGTGACCTGCAGGGCCACAAATGTCCTCATGCTGTCTCAGCCATCATAGAGGAGTTGGCCCCTCCTGACACATCATCTCACTCCTCCCTGGCATCTGCCTCTGCCTCCAAGCCCTTGCCCCTCCAGCCCCTTTCCCACCTCCTCTTGCCTGTGGCTGGAGCCCTGAAGTCCGCAGGGTTTTGCAGAACCTCCTCGCACTTACTTTTATTAATATCAATGCTTTTGCAGAAGACGTAATTATGAAAACAATTTCCAGGAGCAAGATGAGGAGGAAGGCAGTCCGGATCTCCTACCAAGAGATGGGGACCAGAGGGCCAGAAAAGCTTTTCCAGTCATCATTGAAAATGACAATGCAGAGTGACCCTTCGCAGCTGGCTGCTAATAACCAGCACGGCATGACCGCCAGCAAGGCATGGGCTCAGGACAGCAGAAGAAAGTACCAGTCATTTTCCACTCAATTAGAGACCATCTTCCAAGCGGCTGGGGAAGGGATTTTCTGCTGGGGGCTCCAGGGAGGGAGCAAGGAGAGAGGAAGAAAAACCAAAGGAGGTCACTCATTCCCAGGAGGCTTTCTGTGCTTGCCTGGGCCAGGTGGGTGGTCCATCCCAGCGGTGGGTCTGCTCCCGGCTCAGATGGAGAGCTGCTTGCCCTGCCCTGCTCTCACTTTGGCTCTGGATTGCTCTGTCCCCAGCAGGGCCTAGATCAGGACTTCATGGCTGGAGTTTAACCTCCATGCAGAAGGTATGACGGATTTCTCTAAGCTAAGGGGAAAACAGAAGGCAAGCTCTGACAACCCCAGCCCATGGATTTCAGGAGAAGCATCACACAGGTGCTGCTTGACACTGTCTCTTCATTGTAGCAGGATGTGTGCAGATGTTGCAATGTTCCCACTCAGCATTTCTCCAGTGAGTCGAAGTAGTGGCTTTGCCCTGAGCTGTAAGTTTTTCACCCTCTTCATCTCACGAAATTTTCATGATGAGATCTCATCAGCCCAGCTGATGCTGGCAGAGATCCCCACAGAACCTGCAGCTACATCCACACTTCCAGCACCCACCATGCTGGAACATAGTCCTGGATTGCAGCTGCAGAGTGGAGAGATGGAAGAGGCACTGAAACTTCTGCAAGGATAGCAGGCAACTTGGGGCAAAACTGCATGGGAAAATGCACTAACACAGTGCTGTTTTTTCAGCTGGAAACACCAGCAGAATTCCACCTAGGGTAGGTGACTGTTCTTTGGAAGCAGCTGAGTTCATCCTGTAAAGACTCTGCTAAGCCTGCCGACTGCCTGCTTCAGCATGCTGTCACCACCCTGTCTGTGCTGTTTATGCATGGTGCCTGTACCAAATCTTGAGGAGATTTTAAGGCCACTGGAGACTGAATTGGTTACGGGAGAGGGCTGGTGGCAGGGTGCAGGACACAGCCCTTCCTATCAGCATCAGCTCACCATCCCTTACCCAGGTGCCATCCTGGAGCATCTGCCAGATAATGCCGTGTGGTCTGACCTCCCACTGCAAATTCTGGGATGTGTCCAGGCACCCTGCACCCCTCCAGGCATTCTTTCAAGAGGCAGCGATAGTACACTCATGCTAAGGGCTGGCCTGAGGCAGCACTGGCCTCTCTCACCACTCCTTCAACCAGGGTTGAGTTCAAACTGCTGGGCTGGATCCGGCTTGTGCTGGTGCTGGGATGCCCGAGGCTTGCAGCTGGGTGTGCTGCCCAGGGGAGTTGCCCTTGTGTGCTGGATGGAGGAACAGATGTTTGAGAAGCCAGGCAGGGCATGGGTGGGATGCAGATGTCACACTAGGATGCCCTGAACTCCTGAAGGAGGGAATCCAAGGAACTTGGAAAATGCGGTTTAATTGCTGTCCTGGGGCCTGCAGGCTGGAGGTTACCTTCATTTTAAGGAGTGTATCTTCCACAAACACAACAATTTCCATTTAAAGGCACTTAAGTGACTGACACTCTACCATTTCGCTGCTAAGCTCCCTGCTTTGTTATCGATGTTCCTAATGTACCCTTCTCTGTTCAGACCTGGCACCTTGCTTCTTGTTTGGTATTTTCCAAGATTTGGGGTAGAAAGGGAAAATATGGGATACCAGTGGAGCTCCTCTTCTTGCATTCCTGTACTTCCAGCTTTTCTGGACTGGGATATGTAGCATATTGAAGGCAAAGACCAACTGCTGGCTGCACTTCAATGATTCATTTATTTGTTTTTCTGGTCCAGTAATTGCCACATGTAACCAGCAAATTGTTTTTCAACGTGTTCCTGAACTCTGCTCTCTCCTATTTTTCCTGTTCTTTGAGGATGTCACAACACCAGGTGTAATCCAGCTTTGCCTGGTGGCAAAATCTGCCTGTTTTCCTGTGTTTGGCACTTGTTTGCTCAGTTCATGCCCGCCCTTCATGGTCAGAGCATCATTTCCACCAAGGGTCTGAACATGGTTGGGAAGAATCCCTGCAGTACAGCCCAAGACATGGACATCCCAGTCCCCGAGGCCTCCACCTCCCCATCCCACATTGCACATCATCCAATGCCCTGATGGGGCAGTGAAGGGGTGCAAAAAGGGGAATAGGGTTTTTAGGAGCATATTAGGCAAGGGCTGGGGGAGGCTGACTGTGGGAGATCTTTATCCTGAGGAAGAGTTGGGGGGAAGAGGATAGGACATTTTAATTTCCTTTCCAGTCCTAATTCCCATGACTGCTTCCTGCACAAACACTAAATCTCTCTTTTAGGGACACTCTGAGGGGTAAGATGGGCAAAACCATTTGGACTCATAGCTCTCTGCCCTGGTACATGGCAACTGCTTCTCCAGCCTCCCAAGCAGGGAACAGCCACAGGTGATCTGGACCACTAGAAATGGGACCACACAGGGCACCAGCTTACTGATGTGATCTGGATGGAGGTTGTCTGTGAACATCCTGCTTGGCCTCCTCCAGGATGCTCAGGTTCCAGCATCAGTTACAGCAGGGTCATGAGAATGAGAGAGCCACAGGGAGGATGCCAGCATGGCTCAGACCCCATCACCTCCTCTTGCATGGATAGACAGAGGCTCCACTTGGAGAGCCAGTCCCTTCCCCATCCCCTCTCTTCAGTGGGTGACACTGAGTGCAGAGCAAGCCAACCCCAACACCACCTCAGAGAGGCCAGTTGTTGCTGTGGAAGTTACCTATGGCGAACTCGTCAAAGGTGAGAGTGGTGAAGTTTTTGCCCAGAGCATTCGTGACTGTCAGAGTCACCTTGTACTTCACCGTCGAGAAGAGCTGGAGGTATCTGATGTGACACCTGTTTTTGGGAACTGCATCCTTTTCACAGACCATCTCTTTCGTGCCGTGTCTGGAAAGCAGAGGTGAGAAGAGCTGTTACCTATGGATGCATCCAAGCTTCTGGAGGGAGGAGGCAGAGTGAGCATCTCTGTGTCCCTGCTAAGCCCACCGTTCCCATGCACCAACCCCTGCTGCAGTCAAAGGGCTGCGTTCCTCCTGCCAGGGAACTGTGTCTGGTATTTTATCCTAAGCCTACACAGAGACTACAGTGCATGTCCTCACACTGGCTTCAAGGAAAGGATGGGACCCTGCTGGGACTGAGGTTGGGTCTGCCCCTCCCATAGGGGAAGATAAGAAGATAACACACAGCACCAGCCTATATAAGGGCTATGCCAGAACGCAGGCACAGACTGGCAAATGATGCCATGTTGTGGCCTTTTCTAGGTGAGACATACTGCTGCTGCACAACCACAGTCAGCTCACGGCAGGAAAGACCAAGGATGTGCCAAATGTCCCAAAAAAACAGTAGGCACAACCTCCACTGCAGACAACTGGTGCAGAGATGGTCTTGAGAGGCAGTGAAAGGGGACCTGGCAGATCAGGACTTTCCCGGTCCCCTCTAGGGAAATCAAAACTTTCTTGGCACAATGCCCCAGTCCCAAGCATCAGGTTGGATGTCCCTGGAACACCCTTCCTCAGGCCCATTTTTGGGACATCAATCCCATATGCTCAGCACAGGTCAGGCCCACTGCCCCAAGACTTCATGGCACTACTTGAGATCTGCAGCAGGCTGCAGGGACTAAAACTCACCCCATTGCAGCTTTCCTTCACAGACACTTACATTACAGAGATGTTGAAGAAGTTGGGGATGTAGGTGGGAGTGGGCAGGTGCCAGCTGCAGTAAAAACCCTTCGGGTAGTTGTTGGACCGGCACATCAGCACTGGCTCCTTCGGTGGGGCTGCCAGGGAAAGAGAGAGGGTAATTACCTGCTGGTGTAGGGTTATCACCAGGTTCTGAGCAAGGGGATGACCCTACACTCCAAACTGCTGCCAGCTTGGGAGGGGAGAGTTTGCAACCGGAGTCTGGTCTGTGTTTATCAGCTGTGGGAAGTATCTGGGGGTCTTTGTCCCATGTGTGCAGCTGAGGTCCCCTATGAGACCTTGCTTTGGACTGGGCTGTGCACAGCAGCTCACCGCTCCGGGCAGCTCACTTCCTCTAATGACAGAGTGACAGAGGGGGTTGGCAGGTACCAGGGGAAATTATCTTCAAGGCTGTGACAGAGATGTTGCTGATGAGGAGGAGGTGCTGCTCTCTTGACCCCATTAAGCTACACTGCTCTCAGCTTTCTCTGCTGCGTCCCTGGGGAGTGATAAAATTGCTGAGGGATGATCCTCCAAAAGACCAGAGGTCCTCAAAAGGAGGAAGAAGGACAACTGACAAGATGAGGAGGAACAATGTGAAATCGGTAGAGGTAATTCAGCTCTGAGGGAGGATTAGCAGTGCTAATGCTTTTGGTATGGGGCAGAGCATCCCATTCCAGGGCCCTTCCTCCCAAGAGACAACTGGAGACAGGATGAGAGCACCCAGTGAGAGCAGCCTTCCTCTGGCCTCATCAGCTGGTCCTAGACATTAGAGGCAGAAGAGAATTTTAAACCCAGTGAAGTTTTCACACTGCACTCAGCTTTCCTGGACATCCATGCACTCTACTCTTTGCAGGAGCACAGCCAGAGCTGAGTGCCAGTGGATGCAGAAGATGTGATGTGAAACCTTTCAGCTGATAAATTTTGCCCTTGTTCTTTAAAATCATAACTGACCGGATGCTGAGGTCAACTCCTCTCAATACCTGGGCACTTGCATCGCTAAGAGTAGAGTTTGGCTCCAACTGCAGCACCTTGGCACAGTACCTTGTCATAAAATGCTGGGCTGCATGTACACACACCAGGATTCCCTTTGGAAAGGCTGTCTGAACCTGTGGTGGTCCCTCTTTCCCTTCCTTCGTTAGCCCTCACCCCCATGCAATCCACCACAAATGTCCAAGACCATGTTCTTCTCTCCCAGCAAGGGTTTTGAAACAAACCTATAGGAGCGGGCAGCCTCAGTACAGAGACTGCTGTGCACCACAGTCCCAGCATTGCTCCCCACCACACACCTGACTGGTCTCCTCCCACTGAGGGCATGCCACTGCGGCAGACACCTCACCCATGGCCATTTCTGAAAATAAGATGCAAACCAGGATGCAGTGATGGAAGAGTTCAGGGACCACCCTCCAGAGCAGGAACCTCCTTTCCCCAGGGCTGCAAGGGCAAATCACAAGTCCCACAACACTGTGCCTTGCTATGGATCAGCCCATAATGGTATGGAAGTGTTCAGAGAGGCTGGGTGAGGTTTTGAGCGACCTGGTCTAGTGGAAGGTGACTCTGCCCATGGCAGGGGTGTTGGAATGAGAGGGTCTTTAAGACCCCTTCCAATGCAAACCATTCTGTGATTCCACGATTCTGTGATGTTGGTGCAGAGCAGCTGCGCACCAACCTGCTGTGCCAGAGGAGTAGAGGATATGGGAGTCGGTGCCCTTGCTGCACCAGGAGGAGGCGAAAGCCTGAAGCATCACCGCAAAATGGGACATTCCCACAGCCATGTCTGTGCAATTCCCCAATGTGTATGCAGCCCTGCAGAGCTGTAGGTCTCTCGGAGGTCTCTTTGGCCCCACTTAGGCACAGCCCAGGTCTCACTAGCACAACACACTTGAGGACACAGCGAGGACCAGAGCAGCCCGACCATGCCATCCCATCTGGAGAGACCAACCCAGCTGGTGTGCCATGAGCACGGACTGCCAGGGCAAGCTGCTGGGATCTTAGCTCAGCATTGCACAGCAAAGCCCATGCTCAGGAAATAATGATGGCTTTTGCTAGAAAAGATTTCTGGGAAGATGCAATGAGCTCCAGCTGCAACTGGAGTCTATTACAGTCTGCAGAGGGGAAACTGAGGCACGAGGCTTGCATGGTCACCAGTGCCCCTTGGGCAGGCCAAGAGAGAGCAAGCAGATGACAAGGAGCCCAGGGGAGCAGAGTCTGAGAGCAGGGAGAAGGAGAGGGAGAGGAGGGGGCCAGCAGGAGGGAAGGCTGTGCCGCTCCGCTCCACCTGTTCCTCCTAATGGCCATTTCAGCCTTCAGCTGCCAGACGAAGGCCAGAGTCTGGTTAATGAGCCTCCCAGTTAAATTATTCAAGCAGACCCTCCATAGCAAAACAGAGCGGCTAATCGCAAGGCCAGAGATAAGGGACTGATCCCTGCTACAGCTCTATCCTCTTCCTCCTCGTTCTCGCAGGCTCCTTAACCCCTTCCCTGCCTCTTTGGGGGAGGCAGGAGCAAAGGCAGCGCTGCCCTCTGTAGGGTGCAGAGGAGGGTCAGGAGGCGTTCGGGGGAGGCTGGAGGGGTGCGGGCAGTTTAGGGACAGCCTTTGGGGCCCGGGTGACCGCGTGGTGGCACTGTGGGCTAACGGCACGTGCCTGGCCCTCGGCAAACGGGGCTGGGAATGCTGGAGGAGCTGGGAACACTGGGGATGCTACCGTGGGCGTGTCGCCCACTTGCTGCTCGCGCTCTGCTGTCCCGCTCGGAACAGGGAGCCGCCGGGAAGCCCGGCAGAAGCAGCCGAGGCTTTGTCGAGCATCCCTGAAGTCCTGCAGGGTCCAGTCCTACTTGCACGGCCCCGGATGCTGCACTGCTGTTGCGCCGCAATTAGTCCATCTGAAGATAATTTATCTCCATTGTCTCCAGTAACACGTTGGATATGGCTCTTTGTGATCTGCTAATTCCTCCACTGAGGAGGCTGGGGCGGGCTCTTGCCTCCCGGTTTGCTTTGCTGGCAGAAGGTGGGGGCTGCCCAAACTGCCTCCCGCTTCCAGCCCCACTCTCCAGTATCCTCTGAAGATGCCCCATTTTCACAGCCTTGAATGCCTTGAAAATCCTGCCCTCTGCATCAGTACTGGGGCCCCCAACCCTCTGTGCACACAGCAAACTCCACATTTCATGCTCTGGTGCCCTTTAGCAAGCCAGAGGTAGAAGGAGAGGCTGGGCAAGGAGGACAAAATGACCCTCGCATCTCTGCCCTCCTGATGCAGAGTTCAGGGACAGATGCAGCTGAAGGGATGCTGCCGTATGAAGCCTGTCTCGCACCAGCTACCACCCTCTTTCTGGGCAGACACGGGGTGTCTCACAGGGACGCTCCTGCCACCTCCACCTCTGCAAAGAGCTGTCAGTCCCAGAGCCGCAGTCGTTTCAGGAGAGGGCTGTCATGCAACTACACCACTTTCCACCTTGATGGAGAGGAAGTCCAGCCCACAGGAGAATGCAGGGCAAGTGCAATGTACCACTTGGGGCTGCAACCATGACACCACATGGGTGACCATGACCGTGATTGCCAGGCACCACAAAAGAGGGCTGCAAGCCCCTTCTCAGCTGCCTTGGTGCATTGGGAAGGCTTTCTTTGCCCACTCTGTCTTCTCCAAGCTGGTGGTAGGGTCCTCATCTTCCTATGGGATATGGTGGCTTGCAACCTCCTTCGTCTCCCCTCCTCTCCCAGGAAAGGCACTCCCTGGCACAGCTCATGCTGCCCATCAAAGGCTCTTAAAGACAGCAAATAAAATTGCAGGCTCCAATCGATCCGGCACTCCGTAATGCTGTCTTTGGAGGTGGGCCAGCCCATCAGGCCGACAGACAGAGCAAGAAAGGCAGTGGAGCAAAACAAAGCCATCAAGGGAGCAGCACTAGAGGCTTTTTCTGCCTTGAGGCTTTGGGCGGTGCTTCTGGGTGTGGGGTGTCCTGCTCCAATCTCCTCCATTCTCCCCCAGACAATGTCCAGCTCTCAGCACCTGCTCCACCCCAAAAACAGTCCGAGCAACACACTGAGCCACTTGGGCACTTCTCCCCGGGGTCCTGCACACAACCTCCTTAATCCTGGCAAATATTTACTTCCCTGTCACTTCATGGAGCTGCTGAACTCTGTAAAGGCAGAGCTCCTCTCCTTTTGCCACAAACAGTCCCTGCCCTCTCTAATCTGTCTATTAACCTCTTGCATGGCAGGAAGCCACTTCTCCCACGTGCTCTGCTGATGTCCTCTCTGAAAACCTGGCATGTTTAATGCCTGGCTGTGGCAGCTTCCCAGAGGCTTGGGCTGCAACCAGCCTTGTTGCAAAAGCTCAGGGTGAGGGAATGAAAGGCTGCACCAGAGCCAAGAGCATCCCACCTGGGTATGCTGCTCACAAGCAGTTTCAGCAAAATTTGGGTCTGTGACAGGCAGCAAAAGCTGGGGCCAGGGTCATCATCTCTGCAGACCCATGTAAGACTGGTGGCAGGAATGGAGTTGGCTTTCCAACCACAGAGTGCCCCATGCTTTGCATTCCTTTAACCTTTGTCTCTCTGGCTTGTTGGAAATAGCTATTGCTTGACCAGCTCCAGCACCTCTGCTCAGCTGGGGACAACACAACAAGTGGTCCTTGAGGATGAAACAGCTCTCGATGCATCAGCACAGACACAGATGTTTCCCTCCTCATCTCTAAAGCCCAGTTATCCTTGTACCCTGGGTCCCACTGTGCAGAGGAAAAGTGTGACCAATCCATTTCAAAAAAACACTAAAAATGATCTATAAGAGCTTTTCCTAACTCTGCTAGGTCATGAGATAATGGACACTAAAATCATGACATTTTTATATATAGAAAAGTTATTTTAGGTCACTTTTAGAGGTTTCTGAAATGGATCAGTTATAATTTTCCTCTCCTGCTGAGGACTGAACATACTAAAGATGCCTTGCTCCACAGGTGGAGGGATACAAAAAATAGTGCCAATAAAAGTTTTAAGAGGCCTCTCAAACACTTCTGTAGGAGGTATTTTTTCTGGTGCACTCGGGGCACATTCAGGCGCTGGGCTGATGGGGGATAATGAGCCTGTAGTGTGCTTTTGGGGTCACCTGCATAACTCATCATCTCAGTCTTGGGCCAGCAAAGACTCCAGGGTCCATGGCAGCAGCATGTGCTTTTGCTAGAGGTACAGCTGTGACACAGCCTGCCTGCACATGGGCAGGACCCCTATGCTGCCTCTTCTGCAGGACAACCCCAGAGCGAATGCTGTTCTGCCGCCAGACTCCTGCAGTTTGCATCCTGGCCTCTCCCCAGTGCCCACAGCAGGACTGCTGCCCCACCTCTTGTCTGTGCCTAACATACCCTCCACATCATCCATCACCCACGGACTCTTGTGGCACCGCACCCATGACCTTGCAGGCAGTGAATAAGTACTGATGAGTACAAAGGCATCCAACTGACCAAAAGCAGAGGCTGGAGGGCACAACAGGGACCCACCTGGGAGTGAGATGCCAGTGCTGAGCACGTGGGAATATGTGCACAATAGCACTTCTACATCTACACATGCATCTACACAGATGCTTTTGTTATGCACATGCTGAAAGCACTATGTATTATTTATCTAACACTGCTTTTCTAAAATTGTTTGTGTACAGCAGGCTGGTAGGAAACAACAAAGAAAACAATGATGAATAAATCATATTTCTACTGCCAGGTGGATCAGGGGAGCATCCGTCTGCCATGCACCAGCTGTGCTGGAGTGCAGCATGGCTGTGGCTGGGCACAGTCCCTTCCATCAATCCAAATGTTTGGATATGGCTGTGTATTGTTGCTGGAGAAAGGGAGAGAGGTGAAGCTTTGATTTAGCCCTCATTCCCCTTGTCCAGATGTTCTTGGGTAAGTGTGAGGATGAGAAGGGGTGTAGAGGACAGCAGAGAGGTGGTACGTGAGCAGGTGATGCTCCTGTGTTCTGGGGACATAATGTTCACAGCCACTTCCTCAAGAAGGAAAAAGCAATGGTTTGGTTTTGGTTTCATGGTTTTGTTGTTTTGGTTTGCCTTTTTTTTTCTTTAATTAATGAGGCAAAATTCATTTGAGATAGAATTAGAGAACCCAGTGTTCCAGAGGCACGGCGTGAGATGGATTTGTTCCTCACTGACCTCCTGGGTGACCTGAGCAAGTGATGGAGACAGGGTTTAGGTCTCACTCTTTCATTCTAAGCCACCCCAGCCTTAGCAAGCGGACATTTTAAGGAGGACATTCCTCCCCCTTGAAATTAGACACTGAAGGTGTATCCCTCTGGAGTGTGGGCCATCCCAGCTGAACACCAGAGTGTACACCTTCAGCCAGCACTTGGCCCAGCCCTGACAACCATACACTGCAATACCTCCCTGGTAGCTCCCACTAAGGGCCAGGGACAGCTGCAGCTGTAGTCAAAGTCCCCTGGCCCTGCTACCATCTAGGAGCCAGCTCCCCAGCCTCAAGGAGTAAGAATTTATTCCCCAGAAGGTGCTGGAGAAAAAGGTGGACTCAGCAAAAGATAAATTTCTAAAAGGCCCTGTTTTACACTGATTGGGGCTCGTAAACCAAGCTATGGATTTTCTCATTTCCCTTGCAGAAAATTCAGTGAACATGGCAAGAGGCAACGCTGTAAATTTTTGGGCAAACCATTACTCATAGAGAAGAACATCCCACTTTTAAGCCCAAGTAGCAGGGCAAGCCTGGTGTGATAACAGGCTCACTGGAGCTTGCTCCATCCCACACTGCATGAGGCCATGCTGCTTGCAGCACAGCAGAGGTGTTCCTCAAGCCTGACCACTCCCCAGCCTTCACAAAATTAGCCAACAGGCCTCACAGCTTCAGTCTGTGAGAAGAAAGAGCAAGAGGAGAGGGGCTCCAACAACTGTGGCTGGCTGGCATGGCAACCTCCTCTAGAGATGTTCTCCAAGGTGTGGGATGCTGCAGCAAGGTCATTTAGGTAGGAGAAGCTATCTGGGATACTGCACCCATGACAGACCCTTCTGTTCCCACTCCCTCCAGCAGCACTGGTACTGGGCAGCACTGCTGTCCCAAGGAAATGACCACACAGGTCCTTGGAGATCCTGCCCAGCACACCAGCACCACAAACCCAGTTGTGCTCCTGCAGGTGACTTAGTCCCCATGGGGCAGGATTCTGGGCCGGATGCCTTAGGGACCAATGCACAACAGGGCTGCTGAGCACCTCCATCCTTCACCTGGGACCTTACCACAAGGCAAAGTCCCTACTAACCCTCCTGCCCTCCATCAGGAATCAAAGAGCAGCTTTGCTCTGAAACAACATTAAAGCAAATCCGTTATCTGGGATAATTGTGAGTAAATAAAACATTTAACCAAACCAAATGCAGCTGTTTCTACTTGGAGCCGGCACAACAGCAGGGAAGCCAGCTCAGCTACTCTGCATCCTCGTTACGGCAGCTGATTATTGTTTTGTGTAGAACAGTAGCGCCGACAGCCCTCGAGCGGGGCCGGAGAGCCGAGCACCCCGCGGTGGGCACAGCGGCAAGGCAGGATGCAGCGGCACAGCGGCGCGCCGGGCACGGGAGGCTCTTTGCAGCGCTGGGGTTTGCTCTCCAGCCCGGGGAGTTCACGGCGAGGCCGCCTTTCCTCCCCACAACACCTCTGCGAGGGGATTTGCGTGTAACATAAACCATTTCAGAGCCAGGTCACTGGTTCGCACATAGCCCCGGGCAGTAATGACCGAACACCGTTGCCGGCTGCTCTGGGATTGACTGTGCCGGGTCCCCGCCCAGCTCCCGGAGACCTGAGGAGCGCTGTGGGTTGAGGGTCTGTACAGGAACCGAGGAGAGATGCCGGGTAACAGAGACTTGGGAGGCTCTGGGGATGGAGGGCGCATCCCTGCCCTCATCTGCAGGGCTGGAGCATCCCAGGATGCCGGTCTGCCATAGCCACACAGCAGGGAAGGGGCTGCAACTCCCAAGTGAAGAGTAGGGGGCTGACGTGCACTTGGCCCTGGCACATTCGTGGGGCTTTCCTCCGCTGGGGTTTGCAGAGGAGTGCTTGAGGTCGCTGCAGCTCCCACCCAAAGGCTGTGCCTGTCCCTTATAAAATGGCCGGGAAGCATGAAGGGCATGAATTACATGGGATTTTCCAGTCTCTGCCAAAATAATTTCTCCTTCCAGAGACCATTTTCTTCGACTTGGGGCTGAATACACTGTGCCAAGACAATGCAGGGGGGAAACACTTTCTAGCAACACATGGGTTCCCCAGCAGTTGCTCCTCACCCCAGGGAGCCTGTGGTCAGTGCACAAGAGAGCACATCACAGCCCTGCTCTCCAGGGAGAAGCAGCTGCCTCCCTCGGTGCTCCTCAATAAAAGGCAGAGCCAGTCTGGCACTGCTCTGGTTGCTGCTGTGCCCCACCTCAGTCCACACCAGCTGTGAGCAACATGTAGTCGTGGAGCTCGAATTTGTGCAGACCCCTGGCAATCTCCAGGAGCTCAGCTGGGAAAGCTGCCAGCCAGAGAGAGGGAACATCCCTGACTGGTGTGAGGAAGGGCAGTGTCTTCCTTGTCTCAGTTGTGCAGGGGGAATGCACCTGAGGGTTCTTTGGCAGGTATCAGGTACCCCAAAGGTCTGTGCCATGGCAGCCCCCTGCCTTCCTGCCTGCAGTGCGTGCAAAAGAGAACTCAGCATCCACTTCTCCCTCTTTTCCCAGCTCCAGGCACATATTCCCTGTGCCGTCTACACCATGCAATGTCCCTGCCCACTCCATCACCTTATTCAAAGGCAGCAAGAAAGCAATCAATCCTCCCTCCAGATGGAGAAGACAGGGAAAATACCAGGTGTGATCAGACACAACTGGGACCATCAGCAGCCATGTATCCTCGGCAAAGCTATCCCACCAGAACTCCTGGAAGTTGTATATTTATCCATGAGGAGCCTCTGGAGGGAAGCTATAAGCACTTTGTCATACACTGAGTAACAAGCTAGCCACGAATATTATCAGCTATCACTCCCAGCGGGGGAGTGTGGGCTGCCTCTTAACAGCCAGCAGCTCTCCAAAAATGCCTTCTTTCTCTTCATCCCTCTCGACACGCAGTCTGGATATGTCCCCTTCTCTGCTCTGCTCTTCCCCAGACTTTTCTCCGCAATATCCCAGTGAGGGAGGTTCCTCCTGGCAGATGTGTTTCTCACTCCATGGGGAACAGAGAGGAAGAAATAAGAGATTTCTGACACTCCAGAGTAGAGAAAAGGGTATTTTTGAGCTTCTCTTCTCCTGTCTGGTCAGGAGGAGGAGCTGATGGGAGCAGTTAGTGAGCAGACATACTCCCTATCCACCCTCTCCTTGCCCTTGCGCTGGCTTTTGCACGAAAAGCTCCTTCCCTTCAGCATTTACCGAAAACCACGCTCTTCTCTCTTCTCTCACATGTTTTGCTAGAGGAAATGCTTCAAGCTGCTCTCCTATCCCCTTACAAGGCAGACCCCTTGGTGCCCTCGAGCCTATACCAACTGCTCAAACTTGGATTCAGTTGGGACAGGGAACTTGAAAGTTGACATCTGTGTGCAGGCATCACACTGTGCACCAGGTGTCTGCACAGGCAGTGGAGCCATTTGCTCATCCAGTGTTTTGCCATCCTAATTGCATTTGGATTTGCTCGTGCAGACTCGGCATGCCCTGGGCACCAGCTCACATCCTTGAGGCTGCCCTTCCGCCTTCCATGGGCTCCCAGTGAGATGCTATGCTGCTCCTGGGGCTGATCTGCAGCCTGTGCCTAACCCTCAGCCCGCAGGATAATGCTGTGAGTGCCCAAGACCCCTGGCTCTTGTAATGCTGGTGGCTTTGTCCAGCTTAATGTCACTGTCACAGTCGTGCTGGGAAACCATCTGCAGGCACCTTGCAAAACAGCTGGGCTGGAGCCAGAGGTCCCCAAAGACATGCCTCAGTTGGTTGTAGAGAGATGACAAAGGACCAGAAAGAGGCTTGTTCCCATGCTGTTCCAACCCTGCAAACATGCAAGTCCTCTCAGCAGTAGCCAGCCCCCTTCAGTATGTCCAGTGAAGCCATCCACCCAATCCCACATGTACTTCTGCATAACACATCCTGGAAAATCATAGCACTGGATGATAATGGGGATGAAGCTGAGATGGACACCTTGGTGGGGCACTCTGGTTGTGGTGCTCTTCTGGCTGCTCACGGATGATGCTAGCCCATTAACAACAGGCATCTGGGAAGATGCCTAATTTATCATAGGAAATGAGGTCTCCACACCAGTCATTAACTGCCTACTTTCTGGCTATGAGAAAATACCAGTCAGGCATGTCACTAACAGTAGGACTGTCCCCAGCTCTAGCCTAAGTCTTCCCCTGTGCTGTTGGTACCTTGAGGTGGAGGCAGGAAGAGCATCGGTTTATGAAGCTCACCCAAAGCGAGTCCTTCAAGTGGATGACACCCAGGGGAGTGTCACATTTCTGGATGCAGTGGGCTGGGATACCAGCTCAGCTAACACCACAGCTCAAGACCACTGCTCTCTTTATGAATGTCTGTTTTTAAATCCTCACTCAGGCCCTGGCCTCATTCTTTTTTTAAGGCAATGGGGTCCTTGGGACGATGTAACTCACACAGCTCCAGAACTCACTGCATTTGGAAGTAATAGCTGCATCCTTAAATCAGGCAGCTTCAAGGGAGGTCCCATTATTCAGTCCATCTGTAAAGAAACGGAGCTAAAAAAAGGCCCTTTGCTGTATGAAAATGACGCTCATCTTCCTCAAATCCTGGTCGGATGCTTAAATCCCCACAAGCAGCAGTGGGCAAACTCCAGGGGATGCTCGTTGCACTTGTGGCCAGGGCAGCTCCAACAGCTCCAGGGACTTGGGGAGGCCTTTCCCCGCCACGCAGAGAGCATGAAATTTGTAAAACAAAGTGTGAAGCACAAACCAATTCAGTTACCCACAGCGACTGTTTTCACCTGCTCGAATCACTACCTTTGCAAGGTTGTTTTCATTTTCTTCTTTCCCAACTCCTCCCAGCTCCGCTCCACAGCAAGCACCTCACTAAATTCCCTTAATCTTCCCTTTAGGTCATACACTATCTTTTAATCCTTCAATCAATTTTCCTCTGGACTCCCTGTAATTTGTCAATGGTCTTTTAACAATGAAACCCCAGAAGCAAACACACCTTCCCTGAGTGCATCTGCACCGGATCAGTGGCAAGAGCAACATCCTTGCCAAGTCTGCCTTGACAGCGATACCCTCGATACTCAGGCACACCCTCTACCTTCTGATGGAGGAGAGCAGCATGTCATGCATCCTCCGATTAGCTAACAACAAAGAAGAAATAACAAGCACTTTGTCCTAAAAAATGTTGTTGTCAGTGTTTTAATTATTTCCTGAGGAATGGTGGGAACACCTGAGCATGAGCTCCTCCAGTGTGGGCAACCTCCCTGCACACATCAAGCACCACAGCTGGGAATCAGTTGCCATCTGGTGACCCCCAAACCTCTTTTGGCAGGATGAGGGGGCTGGGATGCCGGAATGGACACCACGCACAGGTGACTGTAGCACTGCTGCTTTTTTAGGGAACACACCACACTGTGCACGCAGCACCACTGCCCAGCACGGGTTAGGGTTAGGGTTAGACCCTCCAGAGACCTGGAGCAGAGGGCAGAGGAGGCCACTGTGCCCAGATACCCCACTGATGAGCTGGGACTGATTTCTGGCTGGCTTGTGGTCTCTGCAAGAGGCTCAGCACCAGATCAAGTAGTTTGGCAGGGAAGCCCAGGTCTGTTCTTTCTTCCCCTCCCTTTCTCACCGCCTCCAAGGTCAAACAGTCCTGGACTCTCAATAAACTGTCGCAGGGGCTCCAGGGGACTTTAGGAGGTATTTGCTAGGATTTCAGCAGACCTGAAGCGTGACTTCACAGGGATGAGGGGAGGGGGAAATACCCTAGAGCTTTGAAGGGAACCATTATTAGAGTCACTGAAGGATTTTGCTGTGCTCTCTGAAGCGCTGCACAGAAAATTACAGGTGAAGAGCAAGCCCTATGGTCTGGACCTTGCCAGCAGCATAAGGATGCTGTGGTGTCCTGGCTCACACAAGCCCCACCTCCCTGTCGTGGACCAGGAGCACACTGCAAATGCCTTTTGCAATAAGGACTCTCGTCTTGATGCACACAGATGGTTCAGAATCCTTCAAAATGAGGTGAGCAGCCGGGACAGGTCTGAGAGCCAGGGCTTGGCTGCAGATGAGAGCTGCAAGGATGTGCTGGCAAAAAAACAGACAGAGCAGAGCAGTTTCGGTTTACCCACGTAGTTTGCCATTCTCTCCTGGAGCAGAAAAAGCAGCTCTGTATGGGTTAATGCCACAGCATCCAGATCTGTCCCATGGTTTGTAGGTCACCAGCAACATGCCTGGAGTAAGTGGAGAAATGCTGTGATGCTGTGAGAGTTTTGGACCCTTCCAGTGGTGACGTGAGGTTGAACCTGGCCAGGGTCCAGCATGGGAAAATTTGGGATTTGTCTGTCAGAAGGGAGATGCTGGAAGCATATCACTGGTACTTGCCCCATGCCCAGAAAGTGGTTCACAGGTATTTCTGGAGACCAGATCCCACAGCAGCACTCATGGCATTATGGTAGAGCAGCTCAAGCATGGCCTAGCATAATGGAATTCAAATGACTTTTGAGGTCATAGCTCACACATGCATCTTGGTGGCTGTCCCTCCTGATTTCTGCACTAATATGGGCTGGAATGGCAAGAACTGGGCCAGAACTCACAGGGCAGACACACAGTCTTTGTTTCTTCTCCCATGATGATGCTTTACTTGGACCCTTGGGGAAGTTTGTAGCTTGAAAGCAGCCCTCACTATGAACCAAATGGGTTGCAAATGTATTGGCATGTGTTGTGTCATCTGCAGTGGTTAATAGAATCCATTTTCCAGGGAAGGGGAAAAGGAAGAAGAGGAGGGGAATGCTTATATCTGCAAAACAAACATCCACCACCCCTTCCAAAGCACTACACCCAAGGCAATAGATTATTTATGAAAGTTAGGTCTGGAGCTATAACCTGCAAGGGCTTCTCACAAAAATGCAGCTGGATTCAGATGTCAAATCAAAATCCTTAGCACTTAATACCTTCAAAGTCTGTACACAGAATGGATGCGTTGCTGGCCCCAGTGGGGTTATCATGAGATTTGTCTCTGATTTCACCAGCAGCCCTGTTAACATACTAATTCCTGCTACTCTGGAAGAGGCCAGGGGACCTGTCTTCCCATTGGCACATACACCATGCTCCGGCTCTGAGATGTTGCACTTCCCATGTGGTATTTGCTGCAAATCTTGGGAAAAGTGATATATGGGAGAAAAGTACACTATGCCACCTTACAGCCAAGTAAATGGAGGTACAGAGTAGTCAAGAGATGGCTACTGAGGATGGAGAAGTTGACTGAGGGTGCCTGCTAAATCCCTCAGCCCTGAGTGCAGTTCTTCATGTGTCCTGGTGAACCCAGCTGCTCAGTCCACCTCTGCCCACATGTGAGCATGCTGGGCTCAGCACCCATGGGTGGCTGAGCTGCCCAAGCCCCTGCCTCCTGCCTGGCCCCAGACAGGGCTGGGAGATCTCTCCTCGTCTGCCCGGCTTCCCTGCAGCCCAAGCAGATGTTCTGGGTCCTGTGTCCCGGGACAGATCCCGGCTTGATTTATTACTGGACGTGACTTCTGGAGTTTGTCAAAGGCACCCGCTCCCCCTCCCCTGACTTTTCCCACACCCTTCCCATTTTGTTTTACGTTCACTTTGTGGTCTCCCCACCATAGCTTGCAATAAACAGAAACTCATTTCCAGTATAAACAACTGCACACTCTGCCCCAGCGAGCTGTACAACCCTGCCTTTCCCGTTCTCCACTCCTGCCTGCACTGGGTTCTGGGAAAGCAGTCTCTTCCTTCTGCATTTTTTAACTCCCCAAGTCTTCTGGCCCTTTGCACTATTTTTTTTTCCTGAGATTTATAATGTGCCAGCCGGAGCCAGAGTGGTCTATCCCACTCTGCATCCCGTACATGCTATTAAAAGTAACTCTACCAATACATCTTGGTAAGGAAAGCCACCTGAGCTCTGCCTGAGCTGAGGATGGGGATATTAGCCCCAGTATGGCCAAAAGCCTCTCAAGATGTGGAATGCCTCTCAAGGCATGACACAAAGCAGGATTTAGAAGACTTAAGTCACAGACTGGAAGCATGGGGGCAGATCTAGCCCTCCCCAAGCCCTGAGTCAGGAGAAACACCAGCCTGATGGGAGCCAAGCCTGGTGAGACTTTGCAGGAATTCTATGAAGAGCTGGACAGTCACCTCTCTGAAGGGCTGGGCTGATGCTTTCAGTTGCCTTTATCTATCTTTAACCACTTGGAAGGGAACTGGCTGAGCCAAGCAGTCTGCCTCCACTCTTGCTGTGCTTGATGGGGACAGACAGGCACCTGGGGAAGGCAAATCAAATATTTCCTTTATATGGGGTGCACAACTATCTGCAGTGTTTTTGTGGTTGTACAGGGAGGGTACCCAATACATATGTGCTAGGAAGACCCTTAACTTCGCAATCAAATGCCTTTGTCACCCTCTGTGTGCACAATGTGCAAAGCCAGGCTGGCTGTGGCTCTGTGGTGTGGATGGTGTGCTTGACCCCACTGTTGTGAGCCTCCATCTGCCAGCATGAACCCATGTGGATAAAGCCAAAGCTGTGTGGATTCAACAAATAAAAATATTTAACATCACTTTGACACGTCTAAGAGCTCACCAAAGGCTCCAGAGGATTCCCTGCCACTGGAAGTCTTTATATCAGGGCTAAATGCTTTCCTGACAGTACTGCTGCCCTTCAAAGAGGGATTCATTTAGAGCAGCACCCTGGCAGGGACCACACAGCAGGGCACGCAGCAGCAGCAGGCCCCCATACCTTCCTCACATCCCACATTACAGGGATGCTGCAGGGGATGCACATATCTGCCTTTGCCCATGGCACAAGGATATTCAGGTTGATCACTTGGTAGTGCTTGGGGACAAAGCTGCTTGTTTGGCCAAAGTTCTTTGGTTGCAATGTCACTCTCTATTACCCCTTTTTTATTCTCTACTGCGCTCTTCCTAGGACAAGCCAGCCCAGGACCACCAGTTGTCAGAAGTTAAGTCATTTAATTCCAGGCAAGGAGCTGGTCAAAGCAGCCAATGGTTTAATTTTTGCTGGGAGATTAAGAAAAATAAGGAAATGAGGTGGGTTAGTGGAAATCTGAACCCAAGTGGTTTGTCTGGAGAGAATTCCAGCATTGTAAACTGGCCTCTAAGAGTGCTGGAAATATCCTTATCCCTGCTGTGAATGCGTGACACCATGTTCATACTGCCACTGGCTGGGGCTCACTGACAGCAGGCCTTGTGCAGCCCCAGATAGCTGTATTTTGGCTGCTTGTGCTACATCTCTGTTGGTTTTGCCCCATTTGGACTTTTCAGTGTTGAAATGAGCACCTTGACGGGGCTGCAGAGCACTGGGGTGCTGCTGGAGGGCTGTAGCACTGTACCAGGAGCTTCACATCTACAAGAAGGTCATGCTGATTTGTAAAAATAACCCCACACATGTCACTTACAGGGACATTAAACCTGAGTGACTGTCTCTGCATGCAGAGTCTGAGCGCAAGCAGAGACTGCGGTACTACAGAAACCCCCACCAAAGAACCGAGGAGCTCTCAGCCACAGCTCCTGGCACCTGACCACTCCCAGCAGCTATTCCAAGCAGGTGAGTTTTCCCATCTTGCCTTGTCCTCAGAGAGCAGCTGATGCTGATCAGGTCTGTAATGCTCCCAAGACAGCCCAGTGGGCAGGATCTGGGCTGGACTGGTATTTCCAGTCACCCACTCTAATGCATGAATGCGCTGTATTGAGCCTTACACACGCTGCTCAATGTAAGAAGCAGGCTGCGAGCTTGCCCCAGGGAAGCTGGGTCCTAACAGAGGGAACTGCTCCAGGTGGTTTAAATTCCCTTGAGCAGGAAGTGACAAGAGATTTGGTAATGTGGATCCATCTTGGTGCAGCCCATGCTGTCTGTGCAGTAGGTCCAGCAGATGGTCTGCCCATATTTGATGGAAAAGCTGAAGGGCATGGGAGGTTTCCTTTTCAAAATGTGCAATTCTCATGGAAGCACACTGATGAGGGGGAAACACTCTAAAACCTCCATGTACAAAAATCCCTGAAGTGGAGCGACCCTTCTGTTACACACTGAGACTCATCTTGACAGCTTGGCTATTATCTTGCATCACATCTCCATTTGTTGATGCCATGTCATGACATGGCTATGTATTGTGATGAGAGAAGCTGGTGTTGCAGGTGGCTGTACCTTGGCAGGAGAGTTACAGCCAGCCACAAGGAACTGCATGGGTATGCTGGATTCTCTAATAACAAATCCATAGCAATGGATTAGCTGTCTATGGAGATAGCTGGCAGCATTTTATCACCCCTTCGCACCCCATTGATAAAAACACTCTTGGTATGAAGGGTGGCCAAGAAACTGCTCGGCTCCTCTCCCATGGATGAGCAGCCAAAGCTGTCCCCAGCCGACCGGAGCCCCTTAGCTTTTGTGCTGCCCACCCAAACCAAGCATCCTCAGTGCAGTTAATCACTGCAAGCACCGAGGCAGGAGACAGCTGGGCCGCCGAGGCCCAGCACAGTTCGCTGACCCTGGGGAGGAATGCAGCTGACTCACGCCATGGGAATCTGACCTCCATGGAGGCTCCGCAACCGGCTGAGATCATGGATATCCACCTCCTGCCACTGTGGCTTCCGGCAGTGCTGCACACTGCACAGTGTGCCCTTGCGGCTCATGGCAGCTCCAGCCTCTAACCTCACTGCAGTGATGCTCTTTAGGCATCCCAGTGTGTGCTGCACACCCTGGCACAGCTCCTGCCTCCCTGTCCCTGTCCCTGTCCCTGCTCAGGAGCACAGGCAGCAGTCCTGGCTCTCTCCAGCTTGATATTTGCAGCTAGGAAATGCTCCGAGTGTGCCAGCACTGGAGTTCTGCTGCCTCTGCTTCTCCTCCAAGTGACCCACAGGGTACTGTTAGAGCTGCTGTTATGGTGATTTTTATTTAAATCAGTATCTTCTGTGTTATCCCTGAAGTGCTCACTAGTAATAACCTCTCATCCTCCCAGCATGCCTTCAGCAGTGGTCAGGTTTGCTTTGCTCTGCACAGAGCTACGGGCCCTCAGCACTTATCGTTTACAACTCCACCTCTGCTCATGCCACCTGGGAGTGATGCTGCTTCCACCCTGGGTGCAATTCAACCCCCCCAGCAGTCACAAGTACCCATGGGACTCCCAACTGGTATTTAAGCTTCCAGACACTGTGATGGGAGGAGAAAGCCCTGAAAAAATCTCATTTCCAAAGACTTTTTTTAAGTGCCGGCCCCATGTGGGATCTGATAAAGCAAATCCCAAAGTGTCTGGGTTGAACAGCAGGTTTCAGGATCAGCACGTGGCTTTTGAATCCCGTGTCTGCAACACTCCTCATTCCTATTTGCACATCCTGGCCCTGAGTTTTTGACCATGTAATTACCAGGAAGAGGAGAGCAGGTGTTTCTCCATCTGGAGTTTCTCAGTGCAGAGCACGGAAGAAGTCCAGGTCACCTGGTCACCTGCACAAGCAAAAAGGGGCAAGGGAACCCCTCAGGCACTGATACAATCCTGCTGAAAACACAGTGCACAAAGAAACACTTTGGTTTCCCATAATCTTCAAATTACAAGAATAAATCCTTTTCTGTTTCATCTGAGCATATACAGGTCCTTTTCTACCAGAGCTGAAAGACCTGGTGAATTTTCCCCAGATACAAGCATGGCTCAGCCTGACAGGCACAGGGTGACAGTCTGGGGACCTGCCAGCATGAAGCATGGCCCTGAGGTGACCAGATATGGATCCCCCATGGGCTCACGCTGCAAAGCCAATCCTTGCTGGCAAACACCGTGCCAGGGGTGCTACAGACTCTTGTGGAAACGGCCCCCCCAAAAAAAAGCATCACCCACCATCTCACTTCCTCTATCCTGCCTGGCATTCCCAAATCCCTCCACAACAGTTTCCCCAGGTTGTAAAAGCCAAAACTAACAGAGGGAAGAAGTAAGGCCTAAACTCATCATCGTGATGGCAGACTGGCACGTTATGGATTTCCCATGTCAAAATAATGGATCAAAACTCATGCTGCCACCCTGGCTCCAGAAGGGCATGGCTACTCCTGCCCATGGTTTATGTTCAATGAAACTGAGTTAGTAGCATTTTTATCTGTCAATTAGGAACCATGAAACAGTTATTAAATAGAGTCAGAGCCTTCCTCTCTGCTCTCCTGGGCAGTGCAGGAGACACATAACAGCCTAATGAAGCATTAAGCAGCAGCAGTTTTGTTTCTGATAGGATTGGAAATGATAAGCCAGTGAGGCATGGCCAGATAGGGGGAGCGGGTCCCTGGCTCAGCGGACACATACCAGCAGCTTCTATGGGGCAGATCAAGGCTTATATTTCTGCCCCCTGCCCCAAATAAAGTCTCTGTAGGGCTGCCATCTCGCTGCATCTGCTTGATGGGGAAAAGCAAGGGCCTGAATTTAATTATCTGCTCTTCCTGGTGCAACCCTGGTTGAGTACCATGGAGCCAGGAGGGCCTTCGGCTGGGAGCAGCAATGTTATCCAAGCCCCAAGGAGAAAAAGAGCTGGTTTAAACAAGTTTTAAGAGACAGGGACTGGGCTGTTCATGGGAAGAGAGACAACACAGGCACAACCCACTTCTGGAGGTCATCAGAGTCCAGGGGATGCTGTCATTGCCCTTCTGCTGCAGATAAAATGCACTACAGCATCTTTCAGTATGATGGCACACCTGGGGTTCGAAGTTGCCCCTCAGGCAAGGTTAGCATATCTCCCTGACCTCTACCTGGGTTCCTCTGCCCTGGATTTGGTACAGGGCAAGGCCAAATTCTGGGCAGAGGAGTGGTACTCCTGCGGAGACAGAGACACCCCAGGGAGGGGGACAGCACCATCGTAACATGGGAAGGGGCAGAGGTGCATAGTCCCAGTGCCAATGGGCACATTTACCCATCTACTTCCCACACCTTGTGTCTCAGGGTTTGGTAAACCCTTGCTCTATCCTGGTAGCTCTGCACCCACACCAGCCCCAGGAGGAGCATTTGCTCACACACCCACAGCCATGCACCTGCCCCCTCCGTAGCCATTGCAGACTGTGCCTATTGGCAGCCACAGGACCACCCAAATGAGGATGAAGCACGCTGTCCTCCCAGCACCTTGTCCTGGGCTGGGATCCGGCCACCAACATCATGGATCTTGCCATTCCAAAGGATTTCAGACATTTGTGTCTACTTTGCAGCTTGTTTATTCACAACAGAAACACGACAACAACAGCAGAGTTTCTTTTTTTGCTTCTGGTGATTTTAAATGAAAGGTTGAGTTTCCAGGGCTTTTCCTTTTGGAGCTCCCTCTGATTTAATTAAAAACCTCATCAAACAAAAATAAAATTAGCAAAATCTTGAACACAAGTGCTTAATTCTCTAACAAAGTTCAACAAAAATTTTCATCTGGCTCTGACTTTCAGGGCATTTTTCCAAAGTTACCAGTGAATAGCAAAACCTATTCATTTCTCCTTTCAGGGAGAGCCCATTCGGGATTTGAAGATTAGCATCTCCCAGTGGAACAAAGTTTCCCACTAGCTCCTTCTCCAACTGCCACCCTTCAGAGAGCAGGAGGGAAATACACTGTCTCACTACAAACCCACATCATCAACCCCCTCTTTCCTGGGACTTTTCAGAGTTCTGCAGTGTTTGCAAGACTAAGCCCTGTACTTCCCGTCCAGCCGTGAGAAATGAGAAGGAGACCTCACCCTGGTAGAGATCTGAGCTCTCTGTTCACAGAAAAATACAGCCATAGCAACAAATCACTCAGAGCTACGAGGCAGTGATGGAAGTGATGGGCAGGTTTCAGCATGGCAGATGGGAAGGATGCTGATGGGTAGGATGCTGTCAGAGGAGCACAGAGGGTACAGTGATGAGCACCCTTCTCTGGGGAAACAGCCTCCTCCTGCATCGGCTGTCCTGCTTCATGCCCACGCCATCATGGACATGTACCAGCATGAGGCTCTTTAAACCTCTGTTATAGTTTTAGAATTTGTCAGAATTTTTTCTTTCCTACCAACACAGACTTTGGGGGCTGACACCCTCCTTAACAAAG